>JAZGTJ010003723.1:0-33917 GCA_036877575.1 Botia almorhae
CTCTGTAGACTGTGAACAGCGTAATTTCTAACACCGGATTAATCTATAATAGGTAAACAACACTGTAAACAAAACTGAGAAGGTTCATAGAAAGGGCATGAGATGTAGTGCACTCTCCGGAGAAGCAAGCAAGTTAATTGAGCGTACAATTTTAAACGCATGGCATTTATAGTGGAGCACACTATCTATATTTAAAGCGGTTCGATATATAAGCCCAATTCCCACATAAATTCTGCTCTTTGTAAAGTGAAGGAAATGACACTGACGTCAGTGAAATGAAATCCTGATTGTGGTTCATGCTGTAAAAGTAATATAAAAAAAGTACAGTCTTTACTTTTAGCTTTTAAAGGGGACATGGAAAATACACTTTTTGTACTGACGTCATAACTATGAGGACATAACATACTGTATGTACTTACAGTATACATGCAAAGAAATGTGGCAGTGTATCAATGGTAATTCAGTAAACAGGATATTAGTGGGGACGTTGTTATGCATGCATTTTGATCACATTTTATCACTACTTACACTTCGCAATTTGAATGCACCAGTGCATCTGTCAGATAAACAGATTTTTATCCTTTTTTCCTTATGCCTGATTTCATTGTCATGACGCATATTGAAAATGTACTAGCAGCAAAATACAGAAATAGCATCTAATTAACACGTTTGATTATCGCAAATGTTCACGCAAGACATTGGTGAGTTCTCATCGTAAGGCATTGCTCCTGTTTACTGGGGCTTGCACACACATATACACAAACATGGTTTGAGATCAGAACAGCAGCTTAGAGAGCAAAGAACTATAAATGGCTGGAGGAAAAATTGGTCTGCAGGGGTTACAGTACATTTTGCAAGAGCACAGTCCACGGGCCAGACCCTGGGTCAGGGCAATCGCTCAAGTGAGCTGTCACAACGATTAAAGATGAAGAGTGTTCTGAACCTACAACTGCAGTTCTGGCTGTTTGCACCTTGTGAGAGATCAGAGCCTGGTATCAGAGAGGGGGTCACGGTTTGACTGGTTATCTTTGGCACACAGCCATAAAAACACCATTTCAGGAGCAAATGCTTCTTTCTGGATAGACGCTCAAAAGTATTCTGACAATGTTCTTTTCTGCAAATTAGAATTGTAGGATTGTAAACAAACTGTAAATAGATTACAGTAGATGTTTCTTTTGCTTCTTGCATGCACCAGCTAAGAAAAAAAGAAATTGTTAAATGTGAATGCTAACGGATAGCTTTCTTTAACTATTAATCGTTAAAACTAATTTAACATATTCTTTGTCCTGATTATTGAAAGGTAAACATAATGACAATCTTCTAAGGAATAAATCACATGCAATCCTATGAGAAACAGCTACACTGTTCATTACAATTATTCATCATGCTTTGGCTCACAAAATGAATGCCAAATGACTAACATTGTTTGGAGAACATTCGCTCATTTACTCCGTATCTTGTCGGCACTAGCTGAGTGCTCATCTCCAACTATTGCCCTCCTTTTGAATCATCACAGACAAACATCACATATCATCACAGAGGGATGCATGGAGATATCACTGATTATCTGCGAGTTAACATCTGCAGCAGCAAAGTAATCCATCAAAAATAATTCCCCCGTTATATTTATAGCTTCTCTCTCCTCCAGCAAATAGTGCATCCAGATGAACAAATGTGCTACTCCCAGTGGTGATGAAGAAGCACCCTGAGAAATAAGCCATGTGGGTTGTGCGCACGTGTAATTCATTTTAACGTACCTCAGGTGCATTATAAACTACCAGTTTCAGTAAAAATACAGGTTAAAGTTGTGCCGGATTAGGACATGGTTTATCTCTTTGGCCCCAATAAGCCAAAAGACAGGATTTGTCTGGTTCCTCCGGTGTAGTGCTGACTCCTGGCTTTTTACAGTTCAAAGCGCTGGCCTTATTATTAAAGTGACCTGTTTTTACGATGTTATATTTTTAGCCATGATAATATCTGACCATATACAGATGTGCATGGTAATGTAATAAAATGATTTCCAAATCTTGAATTCATAACAAAAAAATTATTTATATAAAATTATTATTCTATTTTTGCGTTGATATTCTGCAAGATTCAAGTACACTTTTTTGTGCTTTTTGTTTGCATATAACAGAGAACAAAAGTTTAGTAGTAGCGTTTTAATCTGCCAGCAAAGCCAGGGAAATTTGGGTCGCAGCTTACCTCCCTTGAATGACAATTATACAACATCCAGAGTCTGCCTTCGCCACTGAAACATTACTCATGGAATAAATACTGTGCGAACTACAACATTTACTAGGCACAACACCTCAGACGACACAAAACAGCAGTAGTAAAACAGGCCGGACAGCTTTACGGAAGACACAGTTTTTATCACTTTCAAAAATTCTGCTTTAAAGCCCATGGCTCTTGTTCAACACAATAATCGTCCCTGTACCACACACCGTCAGAAAACATCGCTGGCCTATTGATGACATCTCCAAAGCTTTTACATTAATTGACTAGTTTATGAGTGCAGTGAGCAGGGGACGATGGACATTCCGTCCAGAAGTCTGGAAAGATCCCAGATTGAGCATTGCATTAGATCCAGGCACTCAGCCAACAAGCCCAGTTTAGCAGCTTTGACAGAAAATCAACCACTTTGCCCTACAAGTTATGCATCAAAAAAATAATAGAAACCTATTTAGGATATTTTTCTAGATTTGTTTTTTAGAATCTAGATTTTTCTTCTAACTTTGCTAAGTGCTATGACTCACACTTTGTCAGTTCAAATTAGAGTTTCTAGAACTTTATAAAATATAAGTGGAAATGATTAAACATATTTTGGAAAATACAACTAGTTCTTGTAAACTTAAAACTCCTAACGGACGGCAGATATTACAGTAGTACATTGTAATAATAAAATTAGGTCCCTTCCTAGTATCTCTGCGCAGATGCCAAGTGAATGTTATGGGGTTTGTAACTTGTTTTTTTACTTAGATATGACATAAATTAAAACACTGGCCATTACTTTGTCCATTTAACCATTTTTTAAACCGTTTAACAGAGGCCTGTTGTTGTTATGCCTGTTTTGGTCATACTTTATAATCAACGTGACTTTTGTTTATTTTAAGTGTTTATTCAACGTGCTGCCTGTTTGTTTGTTATTGTTGCATTGTAAGTGTGTTAATGCCAACACGTTTTTTTTTTACAAAGCTAATAAAGAATATTTGTGACTATATTAAGTTGAAAGACTATATTAAAAATATTAAGTTGAAAGCCTTGAAACCTAGAATATTCCAGGAAAAAAGGCAACCAATGTAAGCAAACTTAAACTGATTTAAATGTCAGAGAACTTTAACATGTGTTCTGCCAGTTGCTGCTACTTCAAGCGATATTCATTACAAATATCCTTGGCTGAACTTTTCTGAAACTGAATAAGGGCCATGGGCAACTTGTTAATTAAATGTAGGGCTGCAATAACCCAAGATGAAGCTTGTGTCATTGCTCCCTGTTATTTTCTTTCAGCGCATCTATAAACTTTTTTTCACAAGAAGGTCTTTCATGTATGAAATGCTAGAATATGACTGCAAAGGAGCTGGAAATATCTCAGAACACAGAACAATCTGTATGCAGATGAATCACATGACTAGCGTTCTTTGTAATAACCCATTTCCCTGTAGCAATAGCACACTCAAGGGAAATGAAAAGTCTTGACAATTAATAATGCAATAATCCCTGTTAATTAACGCATCACACTGCCAATTTGCAAAGCCAAGCCAAAAGCAGCCATGCAACCTTAGATTACTTAAGCCTCTTTAGAATTAAGGTCCTTATTGGACCTCGTTCTCAATGGGGTGTTTAAAAAGCCAATGCTGTTTTAATTTCTGTTTTTATGTGTATTTCGATCAAATTATTGCTGCAAAATATTAAAAGGCACCTTTTTCTCTTGAATTTTATTAAGTAATCGCCCCTTAATGCCATTTGATTAATGAAAGCACAAGTATGACAATTCAGTAAAATGGCAACGTAGTAAATCCCAGACTTTTATGTCTTTGCAAAAATTTGAACCGACAGAAAAGGTCACATTAATGAAGCACATAGTCTAACAGTATCAATGCATCTCACCTTACTGCCACCTGGCAACTTTATTTCCATTGCTGCCACGCAGATGGAGATTAGCTATGCCCGCTGACGATCTGAGAACAGTATCTACCAAAATATGACACTTTTGTATTACTGGCCACATTAAGTAAACAATTTATTTAAGAAACAAATTCACACAAACTTGGCTATTCTCAAAAACTCACCTTTGATTCCCTCTCGGTGTTGGCGAATAGGCGAACTAAATGGGCATTCACGCTATATAGACGATAACTATAAACTTTTAAAAGTCGTTCTTAATGTAAGAGAACGGCACAGTCTACGCCACAACTACGATTCGTGGCTAGCTGAATTTATTTACATGAAATGAATCACTGATTCAATGATTCAATTAAGGCATTAAGCAGAAGTTCTCCTGGTGTTATTTTTATAGTTGTATTTTTACCCTGTAGCGAAATATTTAATCAAATAGAGCATAAATATGTAAAAACTGAAGACATTTAAAGAAAGATTGAAGATATTTATAAATAGTTGCTTAAATAATTTCTTTAATTGTTTAAATATGATTACATGTTTAACTGGCTTGTAGTGTGGCTAACTACTAAAGGCCATAATTTAAATACTTGAAATGATTAGATGACTGTAGCTTGACAGGCTATACAACTGTAGCTTCTTCAGAAGCGTCTCACCTGTCTTACTCCATCTGTGGTACCTGCTGTCATTTACCCCTGCGGGCGGTTGTACATCACTGCGGGTCACGTGCTTGACAGAGCTATTGGAGCAGGAAAGTGGCTGTTTATTCTGTCATCAGGTGTCTATCATTTGCACTTGCCACTGAGTGCCCAAAAACGAATATATTCACCCTTATTGTTGGAACCAAAGAGATCTCCTGTCATAAATAACATTTTAAATAAGATGTCAGTCATTCAACCTGTATGTGATTACAACAGCGACATGCCTAGGACAGATCTCCAAATAAGGGATGATTTTGCAAACATAGTCTGACATTTCGGAGAATGTTTCTTGACCCCACAGGGACTCAAGTCCGCATTGGCTGAGTTTCAATTAACGACTATTGAAAATCCAGTGTCACCTAAGAGTACAAATATTTCAGCATTTACCCATTTCTAAACACCTGTAGTTCACATATAAATGAAACATCGCTACTGTATGAGATGTGTGAGTCTCTAAATCATCTCAATACCTTGACTGACAAGAAACGTGGCATTTATGGACGGAATTTCTCACTGGCATTGAACTTGAAGCGTTTATCACCCCTCACACGGCATATTGTTAATGTACTAAACTCAGCTGGAGTTGAATAAATGAGAAGCGGTAAGCTGTAGGATTTTTACATCAAAGGACACACAATAATGAGATACAGTGTATGACAGAGTGCAGTAGGCAGAAATTAATTATATCATGATTTGGCTGACAACAATGCAGAGAAGTGAGCGCTGCGCGGTATGAACACTAATTAGTCCCTATCATTTACTAAATTATGACAGAAATATTACATTAGCTGTAACAACATCCAGAATTATTATATGTAACTATGTTTTTACATAGAATTGCATCTAAAGACTAGAAAGGTCAAATGAACATCAACAAAGGTACATTTTGCATGCGTGTGCATTTTAGTATTTTAATATAGTTTAATAAAAATTATATTTTGCAAGACAATGAAGACATTATTTTTATAACTCTTAAACATTTCAACATTTTCAATCCAACATTTTCATTACAGTACTGCATAAAAAGCTTATTCTTGTTACTGTAATTTGAAGACAATTGTTATTTAAAAATGATAAAGTATATTCATACATGCTATTTCTGTCTTTATTTCTGGGGTGAAATATGATGCAGACCTGTTTTTTAAGAGACACAGGCTACATGTAGACAGTATTTAAGAAATCAGGGCTCCTCAGGATAACAGATTGGTTTTGCTAAGTGTCTGGCAACAGGAACTTCCTTGATTTGTTCAATGCTGCAGAATCTGCCACTGAGCTTTAGTCAAGTGCCTTATTGTTTCACTGATTTGATTTTAATGACCTTTCTTGAAACTGACAGATGTGTGTAGCACCAAGCCAATGAGTTCAGAGAAAAATCTCAACAATGGAAGGAAATTACTGTATACTCTGGATTCCCCTTGATAACATTTACTTTCGCTGATAGACTGCTTCATAAAGCCATCACATACATTATTGTGATTAGCATCTTTGCAAACTGTAAACAAATATATACGTTTTCTTTGACTGGTCTTTGACTTTGAGTTCTTTGACTGGTCACATTGACAGCAAAAAGGAATGCACTCAAACTATAAACTTATAAATAAAAAATAAATAAAACACTTAAAAGCAAACAAAGTTACATTTATGCATTTGGCAGATGCTTTTATCCAAAGCGACTTACAGAACACATTTCATCCGTACATGTGTTTCCAGGGAATTTAATCCACACCCTCTTGCACTGCTAATGCAATGCTCTACCAACTGAGCTACAGGAACATCATTTAATCTTGCGTTTACTTAAAATGTTTTATCCGACATTGCCAACGTTACCAAGACCATAAAAACTCTCACCCAATGACTCCTTTCCATATTAATCAGGTTTAAATCTGACCACGCTTGATTCCTGTATTTTAACTGGTCAAGATCATGGGTTTGATTCCCATGGAACATGCAAAATTGTAAAAATGAAAATTGTAAAATTTCATAATTTTTATGAAAAAATTTAATGCACACTTGCTTTGGGTAAAAGCATCTTCTAAATCTATCAAATGTAAAACTAAAGATGTGTAAATTAAGATATTGCTCTCTGTGTGTGTAAAAGTATGTTATTTGAGGAGCAGTGATTGGTCCCCCAGAGTTTAGGATTCTCTCAGCTGCACTGATACCCTTTAAAAGCTCATCTCGGCTGCTGTCTTTCCACCATCTGCACTCAGCTCTCAGATTCACTTAGTACCACAAATGTGAGAGCACAGTAATCAGTGTTACCAAGTGAGGAAAAAGGGCTGCTGTGCTTTAATGCATGAAGCTCACAGAACCTCCACAAGCTTATCAAGCTACTGAAGAATCCCAAGCATTGAGACTTTCTTTTTCCTTTTTGCCCTTGCCAGCTCTCTTTTGATAGATCCTTAATTACATTCAGCCTGAGTCTGTGTAGCAGACAAACCTAAGATGCTCTCCATAAAATTTCAGTTTAGACTTGCTCAGATATGTGTTATAGTTTTTATGCAATGATTTGGACGTTTTACGTAGCAACAAAAAACAACAACAACAGCATCCACAAACATTTAAGAACACATTTCATAATGTCATAAGACAATTGATTTAATGTTGAATCAATGTTAAAAATAACCAATGCAAAATTGATTGAACATTAAATCAGTTGTCTTTGCTGTCTGGGGCTATGACAACATATTGGTTGCATCAACAGGGCATATGTTGGCATTTTCTGGTTGGACAGACATTTTCCAACATGAATGAATGCAGAAACTTAAATTTAGCAGCTTATAGTTTAAGAAACACTTTGGTTTGAAACAGCTTGGTTTCTAGGCAACCTCAATCAGCAGTGATGGGTTTTATAGATCTACTCATTTCTCTCACCCAATTGTCCTGTAGAAGTGAAGATGACTGAATCATCAGGTGGGCTGAACGATAAAGAAAATGAATTATCGTTATTATTAAATTGTCTTAAACTATCCCTAAATAGAGAGTTCTGATTGGACAAAATACAGGTTTTGGAATCGGTTCCAAAATAGGTTTGGAACTGTTACAGTCCAGTAAGCTTTTTTTTGTGGTAAATACGCAACTTTTTCATTGTCATTTTCACCTCAGGGAAAATACATAGGTGGCTAACTTTAGCCTTATGTCTGGCTGAAGCACTTTATAATGTAGTGTCTTAATAAACAAAAAGTCCTTGTGTTATTAAGATCACACTTCTCATAGCCGTGCTTCATTATTAGACTAACAGATTATCAAGAGTAACATCAATCTCACCAAAGGGCTAAATGTGTTTACAATGTTAAGATTTGTATCATGAAAAGCTCATTTAAAGGTGTTCAGTCTCATATTTTTCCTGCTTTGTTTCCATTGCATGTCTGAGGTTAAAAGCATGTTGTATAATTAAATGATACAGGATCCCACGGGTCTACACAAAAAGGGTTTTAATAGAGTGAGTCACCAAACGCTGTGGATGCCAGTCTAGACTATTTTAAGCCCTGTTTTAAACTAAATAAATGAGGTTGGATGCATTATGCATCTATTAATGTTAACACAACCCATATATTAAAATGCACCAAATTGCCAATTCATATTTTTAAAAATCTGTTGGGAAAGAAACAGAACTAGAGAACTAACGGAACTGAAAAGCTAAAAGGAAAAGCAAAGGACTGGCAAAGGAAAAGCATTTAATGTTGGAGCATTTAAACAGGGATTTTTCTCTTTGAGCTCTATACAGACATTACCCAAAAAAAGCACAACGTGGTTATAAAAAACTCAAATGGAGATTTCATTTTTCCAACATGCCCTAAATCAACAAATCACTAGTTAGTAATTTTTTAAGTTAAAAAAAGGCCTACAATGTTGGGCATGCGCGCAGCATTATAATATTATTTAGGATCTGCTGACCCCTGCTGACAACCAATCAAACATCCTGCTGCATTCTGAGGAGAAAAATCCAAGACGCACATGCACAACTAAGACCACAGTTTTGTAAAGCTTTTTACATCACACTTTAAAAAGTCTCGTTTCACACTTGCCATCATCATTGACAATCTATGCGAAGTTGATATCTTCTTTTCTATTTACACAAACTAGCATTTTTGAGTTTTGAAAGACAATTTGTATTCTTTTTGAAAGCCATACAGCTACAATTTTATTTAAAAATATATATATATGTACACACTTGAAAATTATAACGCTGACTGTTCCGAGGAAACGAAGCACAGTCAGATGATATCAATCAGCACTGTGTCCTGTGGTAAATCAACACAGCCGGCTCCTGACAGAGGTTGTGGATGCTATACACTCGTCCTGCGCACAAGAGAAAAATTAAATCGTTGATTTTCGAGAAGTCACGCAAGTAATAGAAAAACTCAGCTCATGTTTCCACTTACCAGAGGGTATCATAAAAACCTGTCCAGAATTGTAGACCGATCTCTCACCGCTAATGTCAACTCGCACACAACTTGAGATAATGCTGAACACCTTAAGAAACCGATACAAACAGTAAGACCAAAACAGTTAAAGCAGTATAAAGACTTATCCTGTGTGGGCTCATGTTATGTAACATGACATTTTTATAAAAACTGGAGGGCCAAAAATATTGTCAGTTTTACAGATGAATTTCCTTTTTTTTTGAAAACATTGAAAAAAAAACCAACTTACATTATTTGAGTTCTATTTCCTGTTTTATTTATTTATGTATTAATTTCAATTATTAAAAAATGTTTTAAAAGTGGAAAGCTTAATTTGCATTATTAAAAACTGTCTGCTACTGGCTTGTTGTTTCCACGGGTTGGCCTCCAACAATCACCATATCAACAGGTCAGGTTGAGATGATGAGAAACGCATACTACAGAGGGATAATAACAGCTACAGGTCACCCCTGCGTTTATGTCATTAACTCAGCTTTAAAGAGCACAAGTTCTACTTACGGAAACTGTGTCATGGTCAATGTGTGGGGGTTTCTTCATGAAGGACCCCAGCAGAATCTTTCCGTGTGAGAAAGAGCTGCTCTGGAGGTCAACCGCATGGCCCATCGCTCGGCCCCCATAAGAGTGCCAGTGGAAGTCATCGGGACTAATGACACGCCCCTCTAGAAAGGAGAAGTAAAAAAGTGAAAGTGACCTATTTGTCAGATATGGTAACCCATACTCGAAATGTGACCTCTGCATTTAACCCATCACTGGTGACGAGTGAACACACACTGCAAGTCGTGAACACGCACACACCCGGAGCAGTGGGCAGCACATTACTGCGCCCGGGGAGCAATTGGGGGTTAGGTGCCTTGCTCAAAGGGCACTTCAGTTGCAACCCCCCAGTGCTTGAATCGAGCAACCTTCTGATTACCAGCCCAACTCACTAACCAGTAGGCCACAACTGCCCCCAAGATGCTGGATTTAAGTTATGGGAATAGCTGACAGTAAGACGAATTAACGTAACATTTACCCTATTGCTAGGGTGTTCTGAGTGGTTGCTAGACAGTTGCTTATGAGGTTATGGTTCAGTGTGAACGTGTAACTTCTTACCTTTAGACGCTGGAGGCCACAGGTGAGAGAACCATGCGTGCAGGTTGCTCCAGTCCTCTTCCTCCAGGACAACGGTCTGCAGTGGAGGAGCACAGAGATCACACTGGGACAACACACGAGGGCCGCGTCGCACATGGGAAGTTGCTCTGGATGATGGCAAATCTAAAATAATAGAAAAAGATAAGTTAACAACAGGATTTACAAAAACTGTAAACAATGACATTTTAAAGAAATGCTGTTTGTTTGAATGGCCCAACAATGGTTCAACCAATTGCACGATTTAGGTGTGGAACAATAGAAGACAAAGAGAATAACTAGGCAATCTGTTGGGAAACACACATGCTGACAGAATGTATGGCTTAAATGCACTGTGCAGTGCTTTGGATAAAAGTGTCCGCCAAATGCATAAATGTAAACATACGACATCAACACTCACCAATATTAGCATCTTCCTCATCATGTTGTTGAAGCGCAAGCATTGATGAAGGCCCACTTCTGCAAGCTACATCACTAGATAAACATCAAAAACACTCAGTTACGCAGTTCCACTGAACAAACGGAATCTAGATTCAAACTTGACATTTTATAATACAATTCAAAATCCGATAGTATTTACAGTTATATCTGCCATTATTTACATCAGATTGCAAACAGCATCTGCCAGTATTTATAATGGGGTGCAAACAGCATCAGGCTTACACATCAGATAATGTGTTGGGTCCGCTGGATACTCTGGCACTCATTCTGTTTCTCGTCTCTAGAGGCTCCGCAGTAGCACTGTTGGTGAAGCGAGAAGAAATATGGCCGTTTCCCTGCATCTGATCATCACTGTGGGCCATGTTCTCACTCGAGTGATCCGACTGATCCTCAAGAGAGTGGAGAATATTTCTGCGTCCCTGTTTTCTGTGCCTTTGTCCACTTCGTACCACGTTCACCTTCTCAGAGGCAAAAATGGCATTCATTGAAGCTAAAGATCTCTTGATTGACTTTGGTGTGCTGATTATGTTCCTTTTTACGTTCCTGGTGCGATTCTTGGTTTTCTGTGATGTCTTTGAAGTTGCACCTGGAACAGGAGCGTTCGGTGCTTTGGACTTCTGTGGAGGGGGGCTAGGAGGTGATAAAGGTCCATTGGTTGGTTCCTGAGATTGTGGCAACTCCCACCAGTTTGAATTCGCTTTCCTTTGTCTTTTCAATGGAACTTCATTTGGCCCAGAACTCTCTGGTCTTCTAGGTGAAGATGAAGATTGTTTCGGTGCAGTTCCACTGTCGTGTGCGTAGACCTTGTCAAATATTTGCTTCTTTCCTGTTTAAGTAACAATTAAAAGGTAAGTACTATTGGTGCCAGGTGTTAGTGGGATTAATTGAATCTACTGATTACTGACTTGTACATTAATATTCCAGAATAAGGAATTTTCCTAGAGTAATCAAGGTAAAATTAATATTGAACCACATTCTGCTACAACTTTTTAGATTTAATCATGATAAATAATTGTAAACTCAATAAAGGCCAAAATAATAGTAATTATGATTTTTATCATAATCAAGCAGCCCTACTGTTTTTAATTTGATGAATTAGCATTTTATGTAATCGCTTTAAATCCTATGTAATCGTAATTCATTGACACCCATAGCAAATAGAAGCATCAATAAAAAGGCTGTGAGTTTAGGGTTTATGGGTTTACCTGCTACAGGGTTGTGCTGTCTGTAATAACTGAATTCTGGACTAATCACAACAGGACTCTTATCTGAAGTAACTTCCACTTCCTCCTCAGACACTGGAGCTGGTGACGGCACTTGAGGTTTAGTCGCTGCTGGTTTTGTTTTTTTCCGTTTTTTTCCAGAAAAAGTTTTTTTCCCACCTGCTTTCTTAGTTTTTTTCTGCTGAGCTTCAGCATCATTATCACCACAAATGACCTTTTCAGCATTTTCCACCTCACTGTGAGTAGATTTCACCTCATTGTGAGAAGTTTTCAGCTTCTTCCGTTTCGCCTGGGCAGGCTTAGAAGACTGCGTTTCTTCAGAAACCTTTACGGCTGCTTGCTTTGTTGGTGTTTTTGTACTGGTTTTTGGCCCTTGTGCTGTGCCCAATTTTGACTCAGAATGACCCTCTGTGGTGCTTTCATCTTGGCTGGTGAGCCACCAAGCTCCTGGGGGTTTCCTCATCCTTTTGCTTATCATAGGACCATCTGAAGAACTGTCTGAAGCAAATGCAGGTGGATTCTTTGGCTTTGGTTCCATCTTTTGTGTCTCTTTTCCCTTCTGCTTTTTTGCAGGGTTCTTCAAAGCATCGCGCTTGGTTGAAGATTGTTTATTTACAGCTACATAAATGACAGACAAGTTGTTCATACATGCTTCATTTTCTTCATACAAAATATAATTTTAATGTATTTGCCCAAGAATGCCCCTAAATCTTTGTGTGCACAACTTAAATGACAACATCCATCTTAATTTACAATTATTATTATATTATTAATCAAACACAGAGGAACTAACCTGTCCTTTGTTCATCCTCAAGTTGATGGAGAGCAGGTGGAGGTTCAACACCATCATGTTCCTCACAGACAGCATCTATCTTTTCTGGCTCCATTTGTCGTTTTAACATTCGTTTGTTTGTCTTATAGACAGATTCACCATTTCTGCTGTTCTTTCTGTTTTTGTTAGATTTCGTGGCGTGAGGACCTGCTGCAGTCGAGGAATCTTTATTTGGTTCCTTTTTCGCTTTTGTCTCGGGCCTCTTCTGTTGAGAACCAGAGGACTTTGAGGACTTCTTTGTTGTTCTCGACACAGGTGGAACTGGGATATGATGACTGTCTGTATCTTCTCCAGCTGTGTCAGGAAGCTCCTCAGGTTCTTTGTCCTCTGTGCTTTGCTTTCCTGTTCCCATTACACAAAAGTACGTAAACAGATATTAGAAAATATTGACATTTATTTGGGGGCTTATGCTGAGTATATTATTTGTAATAATAAACACAAAACAGAGTCACTCTATAGTTCCTTACAATATTTAACACGTTTTAATACATTGTGTGACTTACCTGCAGATTCCAGATCTTTGAGTCCCTCTATAGTTTGAGAGATCCCATCACAGACCTCATCCTGCAGTTCTTCAGACACAGGGTTCGTTCTGTCCTCTAAAACATCACTCGCGGCGCCTTTGCCAGTCTTTTTCGAAGCTTTTCCACGTTTTCCTTTCATCTGTTTCTTACCAGGCTCTATTTGCACTGGGTTTCTTTTAGAAGTCGCCCCCTGCTGGTCACTCCTATCTTCTTCACTCTGTGAGAGCTGATGTGTGGAGTGTGGCTCTGCAGGAACGCTCCCTTTTGAGGTTTTTGCCTGGACAGTTCTTTTGTTCCTGTTGACTTCAGTCTTCCGAGGGATGATGAAACGAACGGGAGCCTCGTCGTCTAAAATCATGAAGTCCTCCTCCAAATCTACAGGTGGAGGAGCTGCGGCAGGTTTCCTGGAACTTATGATTGGAAAAGTGTTACGCTTGTACTGTTCTAAAACCTCGCGAGATCCCTACAATACAAGCATTTTAAAGAGACACGGGTACACGTACGGAGTTGCTGACTTAGAAGCTCACTAGTTTTTGGAACAGCTCTAAAAACCACAAAAACTCCTGGCAGGTATTTAGAGAGATTTAAGCAACAAAATAAAAAGCAGCCATTTTGATTTAACACCAGAGGATTTAAACTCACCATGGGGATTTAGGCATCAAGGCCTTTTTGAGCTTGTGCTGAAAAGATAATCCTTTGCCAGTTTCCTCCATCTTATCCATGCATTGCTCTGACTCTGGAAGCTTCTGCTCGTTCTTCTGAACCATAACAGGAGACAGTGGACTTGGATCTTTATCCCTATAAAAAAGAAAATAAAACTAAAATTCCAAGACATGTGTATATACATGATCTATCTGCACTTGACAAATAGTAGATTATATAATGTACTATACCTTTAAATTCCCTAATATCTATCCAGTTATTTTTAATTATCCCTACTAATACATAAAACATCCTAAAAATACATAAAACTCTCAAACCCTTACTGAGCAATAGCTAAAATTTAGGGTCTTTATTTCCACCCTGTTACGCATCCTGTTAAATTGTGTTTTCAAATAATAAAAATAGAATTATATTTATTAAAATCAGTAAATAAACAAAAATATATATTATAACTTACTCATATAACATAAGTTGTATAATGATGTATATAATTATTACCATTTCTAAACATGATCAAAGCATAACTCTGGTAGACCCTTTAACAGAATTGTATTGACATTACAACACATACTCATTATACCACATTAACTGACCTTGACAGTGAACCAGCTGTTGGTTTAGCAGTTTTTCTTAACTCAAACCTTTCTGGTGGCGATGCCAGAGATCCACTATCACTTCAGAGTAAAGAAAATGATAAGACAGGTATGCAAGGAAAAGAAACCTTTACCTTTTTAGAATTAGTAATACTTAGTATTATTTTTACCTATGGTGGGATTTTATCAATGGCTCTGACTGCTGAGTGGAGAGGCGATTGCTCAAGATTTCTCCAATGGGCTCCTCATCTTCTCCAAAAAACAGAGGGTCAGCCATAGGCCTGATTCCATCCACTGCTTCAGCCCCCTCTGTTGCCAAGGCAATGGGGCTGGACGTCTTTAAGGGGGCAATCTTTTTAAATTGACTTTCTATGCAAGACACAAAAGAAAAATATTATTATTATTAATACTAACAGCATATTATTTAAAATAATAGGCAGGTGATGAGTCTAACATGTATGCTTTTACAATACAGGTACAATACAAACAAAACAAACATTCAGCGTTGTTCCAGAAGGATCTATTACCTTTATCATCTTGAATGCCATTTGCTTTGATTTGTTTCTGCTTTGAAGCAACCTTGGGTACCTAAAAATGAGAAATGTGATTAATTACCAACATCACATTGTGGTGCTGAAACCAGAATGATCTCTGATGATTCAAGACATGTTTACCTGTTCAGACAGAGTATTTACACCACTGCTCATGGGCAATGGAGAAAGCAAAGGCAAATCCAGTTCAGAGTCCGCATCTAACAAATAAACAAAGGACACCGATTTATATGGTTATTTCAATAACATATGCAACTTAAAAGGTGGCAATTAAATGTTGCAAGAGGTTGGTAGCAGGGAAAGTAGGAAACTTATTACCAATGTCATCAAATAATGTATCAATATCACGCAGGGTAAAGACATCTTTGATCTTAAGATGAGACCTGCACCTGAAAAGCAGCCACAACATAATCCATATGAAGAAGGACTCTTTCTAGTTAAACTAGTTAAGATATTAACTAAATCGAGTTAAGATATTTAATAATTAACATGATCCTCAGGCCCCCCCGACATGCAAAATATATGGTTAAAGTTGTTTTGATCACTTACTTGTCATCATCTTGGTTATATTGTAGTTTCTTTTTGGCTTTGCCCTAAAATGATTGATTAAATATGTGGTCAATTAATCCCATATCAGATAAAAGCAAATATAGAAAGCAAATACAGAGTAAATAAATACATCAGATCTGTGCCCAAGCATTAGTAAAATAAATGATTTTCGTGTATATATACTAAAACATACATACATAAATTATACATATATATATATATATATATACATATATATATATACTAGAAGTGTAATATGTATGTATAATAATGTGTATATACGTGTGTGTGTGTGTGTGTGTGTAACATACGACGGCACCAAAAATGCTGTCTAGGTAGGGAACTGATTAAGTTTAAGACACCGCCTCTGTCGGACCCGCTGCTGTTCAAACTGCGGTTACGGCCAGTTGCTGTTTTTGTTTATGAGCTCAGCCCTGTAACTGTTGTACTAACCTGCGACATCGTGTTGAGACACCCGCCCGGGTTACATAGACTGTGTGTCGGCCACTGAAGTTCGCAACCCCGTAGACAACCCGCCGCTCCGCTTCGCTATTAATATGCCATTTTGTTAGCACACCGCCATTTATCGACTCCTTTACATAGTGTTAAATTCTCGCTTTAATTCGACGTTTGTTGCATTTACGACTGTCGTTGGTCTTGTGAAAACACGAATAAAAAGTCTTGAAACGTCAATGTTTGAAAAGAAGCATTAAAATCTTCCGTAGAATCAGTCACTGTATTTGGCCCACAACAACAACAACACAAAATCTCCCGCCCAATTTCTTCCGCTGCAAAACAAAGACACACAATAAACTGCTGCCATCTAGTGACAGGGAGTGTAGCTACAATTTCACATTTTTCACAATACTGCTGTTAAGGTCATTTATCTTAAAAAATCTCCCGCCTCACTTTAACACAATTATTGAAAATTCTAAATGTATTTTGTTTTATAAAAAATACAACGATGTGCAAGTGTTTTCACTTCTACCTTACTTACAAAGCTTTTAGGATATACATTTATCACAAAAATAAAACAAAAAAATGTGAGATTAAACATTCTATTTGTAATTCTTTGTCTAATTTATAACGGTTCACCAATTTAGATACAGATTGCAAATTATTGCTTTAAAAAAGTACAAAATCACACACAGTTCATGGTCACTGTTAGGAAACAATGTTCAAATCTATGCGTCTTCAAATCGAAGTCTTTTCAAATGCATAAATATAACAAATATTAACATATAAAAATTTAAATAAATAACATTTAATTAAAAAAACATCCTTGGAATTTTGGAAATGGAATTGAGCATTTAGTTTCACTGAAGATCTTTTTTTCCTTTTTGGCAATTTCCATTGATGTCCTCCATAATCATGCCTCAGTAGAAAGAACTTTTTATATGTCTCCATATTACCAGGAACACTCTGATCGCAAACAATGCACAACCCAGCCCCAGCAGAACAGCTGTGGACACAAAAACTGCTGTCATAAAAAACTGGCACTTACAGATACAGATCAATTAAAGGAAGCACAACTATTGTGTCCAAAGATTTTTTTCTGGCTCACCTATGAAAATGTCATTGCGGCTTGGACCTGCAGGGTCTTTGTCATGTTTCCACTCAGACCATCAATGACAATAGGGTAGATTGTCAAGATGTATCGCAGGTGCCACTAAAATTCTCAACAATAAACCTGCCAAACACTTACAAATTAGTTGTATGTGTCTCTCAATGATTACACCGTTGCTGCCTCTGATTGGTTCATTCCAGCATTATAGCTTACCACAAAAGTGAAGTTGATCAGGGTGGCAATAGTTGTTCATGTTGTGTATGTTGCATTGCCATTTTGAATGTGAGGAAAGCTTTTAATCCATAACACAACACATAACTTCAGACATTCTTTCAAAACAATTTCCAAATACTAAAGAGCTTGCAAGAGTGTTGTTTTCATTTGGAATGTATTGTGTGAGTCTTATGGATTTTTTAGGCTCATTTTATAGCGGGCTTTAATGTCATCTTTTTGTTTGGTTATTAACCATGTCTGTCATAATGGCTTTCAGATTGTATAAAAGTAAATAAGTGTAGGTGTTCAGTCAAATGATTTAAATTATTTATATTAAGTCAGTTTAGATACACGCAATATTAAAAAACACTATACATTAAAATGAATATACTATTTTGCATATGTATATGTAAACATTAATATACTATCTTATTTATTGCTTTTTTTGTACTTAAGCTTTTAATTATTATAAATCACATTAGTCAACTGTTTACGTTAGTCATAAAACATCATGTAGTTTTGTAGGTGTGGCACTATCCACGCCCTGGCCAGTTATGCATACAGTCAACGTGAGGATCAAACCATTCTAAGAACGTGAAAAAGATAAATAACCAGAAAAAAAAACAAATTTCCTGTGGTCTGAAAGAAACATCATTTATATTTATCAAAAACTATATATATTAAAAGACAGCTGTAAAGAATCTAACGCGCAGATCCTTATCGGTACAGAACTACCGTCTTGACCTGCCCCATACAAATGGTCTCGCCCAATGTCTCGTGATACCCAGGAAGCAAAGTTTTACGTCAGTTTGGTTGAAAAGAGACAGTACGAACATTGTTTTTGTATGTTTTTGTTCTGACCTCTCTATTTGAAATGCCTTTGCTTTGTGGCGGAACCTCCGAGGCACACGATGCCAACGAAGAAGTGCAGAAAATATGCGATGAGGTTGGTAAACGTTTCATTGTTGAAAAATAGCGAAGTCGTGTCACACCAACGTGCACTTTATTTCCCCAGATGAAGTCTCATGCCGAGGATAAAGCTGGTCGGAAGTTTGATGTTTTCACTGCCAAATCTTATAAATCACAAGTTGTCGCGGGGACAAATTATTTCATCAAGGTAGTGATTTGTTGTACTGTTTATATTTTATGTGCGTAAAACCAAGACTCGAATCACAGATTACAACCTGTACAAAACTGTAATGTTTCTAAATACATTGTTTTTGTTCGTTTAAGGTACATGTAGGTGGGGATGAATGTATACACCTACGTGTTTATAAGACCCTGCCTCATGCTGGTGAAAAACTACAGCTACACGGTCTGCAGACATCTAAGGCGCATCAAGATGCTATTGAATACTTCTAAGGAAAACCTTTAAAAAGATACCAAATCATAATAAATATTTCCAGCAACATTCATTTTATTAACGGCACCATTATATAACCATTGTGAAATGTTATTTTGATATATGTTTTGTTAAATGTTATATGTTTATACTGTTAACAAATCGAAGAGGATACATTCACAATGTACACTGGCAAAATATCTTGGTTATACGGTGGGATTAGGAATAATAAACACGTACACGTATTTGGTTATTGGGGTGACGGGTATAACACCACATGCAACGAAACCGGTTGTGAAACAAGATCCGAGTTTCTGCAAAAACGTGACGTTTTACATTTCCATTAAAAGAAGTTTATTTTCCAGTGAAAACGTCACATAGTCATGGTGTTCAATTGGTTTGATCCGGGCATCAGTTTTTTACTCTGTGCTTTGTACGTAGTTACACTGATGTAGATAAAAAGCTGTTCTGTTAATATCACTGTATTCAGTATTACATCAAATACATGGATGAAACAAGTTTATGACTCGTATGTTGGCATAATGCCTGTTTAGTTCTGTTATCATCTTTCTGAACCATGTGCCTCCTGCAGAGTCAATTAAATAGAAAACATTGTGAAAGCAAGATTTCAAATAACAGATAAACTAAAGCACAATAATTTTTGGATTCTTACACAATCAACATGCTTAAATACATATTACAAATCTGCGGTGATTAAATAGGAAGAATGTATGGATGACTATTTAGTGAGGCTATAAAAATATATCTTATGTAAAAATGAGCTGTGGTTAACATCATATATAGACAGAAATGATTTACCTTTTAGAAAAGTTACAAAGAAGCGAACAAGCGAATCTTAATATTTCACCCCCCTTTGGTCTGTCCCATACTAATGGTCTCTTCCAGGGTCTAGTAATAGCCAGGAAACAAACTTTCCAGTCGCATTTTGGGTGGAAAGACTGGCTGAGTATAAACACCGTTTTGTACAACCATCTGAATTTAAAATGCCTACCCTTCGTGGAGGAACTGGCGAGGAAAAAGATGCCAACGAAGAAGTGCAAAAAATATGCGATGAGGTTGGTCATTTCATACATGGCGGATAAATAGCGAACCGATGCGTCATCAACCAACTCCCTTTGTTTTCCCAGATGAAGTCTCATACCGAGGATAAAGCTGGTCGGACGTTTGACGTTTTCATCGCCAAATCTTATAAAACACAAGTTGTTGCAGGAAGAAATTATTTTATTAAGGTATTAATTTGTTGCATCAAGTCTATAAAATCTCAGATTACATCCGCTAAGGGCTATTATGTATTTACATCGTTTCATTCGCTTGTTTCAGGTGCATGTAGGTGGGGATGAATTTATTCATCTACGTGTTTATCAAACCCTGCCCTGTTATGGACAAAACCTGGCGCTACACGGCCTGCTGACATCCAAGGCTCATCATGACACTATTGAATATTTCGATCATAACCTCTAGAGACACAAATTAATCTTTTACCACAAGGGACCCAACATTCAGCGAACTGACGTTAGTTTTTTTTAACCATACGTAGAGGAGAAAATAACAAATGACGTCATAGTTATACAATAATATACATATGAGCACATATGTATATATATGCACATATATGTATATATATATATATATGTGAATGTATATATTGCACATTGTCTCTCTGTATAAACCTGTCTAAATGTAAATTGTCCCTGCACTGTCTGGACCACGCTTTCAAGAATTTCACTCACCTAGGCACAAGTGCTGTGGTGATGTGACAATAAAAGTGATTTGATAATTATATAATAATATACAATATATAAATATACAATATATATACAATCTGTATATTTGGAGATGTCACAGGACAGCTGGGGACAGTTTTAATCTGCATCTGTTTAAAAATTCAAACCACAGATGCAGATAATCCCTCAACATTTTTAACTGGAACTCTGTCCCTTCCCCCCTTATGTCCCTTAAAAACCACATCACCCCAAGTCTCCCATGGTCAGTGCACACAAACTCCTCTTTAAGTTAAAATTCACCACAAACCTAAACTAGCCATGCTCCAATGATAACAACAAACAACTTTATAGTGATTGGAAAACATTTCATTGTTTAAAAAATCAGTTTGTACAATATTTTTATGAAAAGTAACACATGATTTGGATTACAGTAGTGTTCTTTCACTGTTGGAACATAAATCCATGATTTATGAGCATACTGGAGGGGGTTTGCGGGGCGAGCAACAAAGACCCATCAAAATCCTGGCTCAGCTCCAAATGTAGTCCTCAGAACACCTGTGTGAACTTCAGATTTTTCTCTGACAGAACAGAACTAACAATCACTTGGTCCTGGGTGGGGTGTAATGAATTCGACACCTTTCACTGAAAACCTGTTGGATTAAAGTGAAAAAACAATGTTTTTGTGAAAGACCTTCATTAATGCTTTTCTATTTGTCTAATGTTTCTATCCAAACTGACTTAAAATGCATTTAGTCTGTATGTGTTCCTGAGATTTGAACCCATGACCTTTGCGCTGCTAACTCGATGCTCTATCAGTGAAGGTACAAAAGATTTGGGGAGAAATTCAGCTTTAAAAAAGTTTTTTAAATGAAAGACACAGCTCACCTTTAGGCTACGATCATTGACAACTTCTTCAACATTTAGCTCAGACTGCATTAGTTTCAACTGTAGGGAAAAGAGATCAGATTGAATGATTAAGAATCATTAAATGACTGAAACAGTTAAACAGATTAAAGCCTTCCAGTTGAAACATACACAAAATAACACTTGTTTACTTCAGACATCTGTTAGGAACGAGGGGTTTGTTTACTAGTCATTTTCTAAAGCTCTTGAAACATTAGTTCTTTAGATATTATGACAATAGTTTGGTTAGGAATTAACCTTTCAAACTGCACAATACTGTCAGACAGTAGCATTACCTTAGTTTGTTCTTTCCTGAGTTGCTTGATAATGGACAAGTTGTCACTGTCCTTTGCCCGTCGTTCACGTAACTGGCCGACGACAGCGGATGTCTCTGTAACACATGCTTTTATTGCCTTATCCCTGGAAAGATGAGCCTCCATGAGCTGGAAGAATATAGAGACATCAATGGCAAATGGCAATTGACAATCCACTTAAAAAACTAAAATCAGCCACACTTCAAGTACAGAACTAGATGCTTACAGACTCATAGAGCTCTTTGCAGGTTTGTGTGGCATCCACTTTGCCTGAAAAGGATGCAGTGGGCACTGTGGTATTAAGGGCATGGACAATTCTGTCATCTATAGTGCGCATCACTTTTAATACGTCCTAAAAGATGTGAGGAGAGACGAATCACAGTTGTTTCTTTATCAGTTAAACAGTCATAAACCTCATTCTAAGCATTGTAATAATAATATTCATAAGTAATAATTTAATATTTTGCAGATGTGATTAATGTATTATATGAACATAACTTCAATTCTCGTTTTTTTGCCGGGTTATTAAAATCAAAATATACTCAGCATAGTTGTCTAAAACAACACAGAGTGCTCTAACACACATGCTTACCCTGCACACTGAACCTCGCGACTACATGCACCAGACAGCAAGGGTCAGTCACGTTTGCAAGCTTCACGTGAACGCCACAATTACGAGTTACAAGTTAGCAGTTACCGCTTTAAAAGCGGTATACTGTTCCACTGACAGTTTCACCAGATTTACCTGAAACATTGAAAAGTCCTCACAGTTCAAAGATCCACCGGGCGCCGCCATAGTGGACTGACAGGGTCCTGCGTGCTGAGAGTGCCTGAATACTGCCTGAATTATATTCATTATGAAAAACCATTGGTTATCAGACAGTTACTAAATAATGTTACATATAATTATTACGTGTCCTCCCCATGAACCAAAATAATAAACAGTATGCGTTTAAACTTTCCTTGGGAAAAAATGTCAAGGTTAAACCTGACAGTATAGGTCACTGGTGCTTTATGTGACCTATTGCATTATACAGTAATGCAAATGTTAATTATATTCAGCTAAAGCACAAATTCCCAACTGACAGCATTTCTCAGATGTTATGACATTACTGAACAGGCGCTTATGTAAGATGTTTTGACGGGTCAGGGTCCTTCCAGGTTTGCAGTTGGATCGGAGTGTTCCCGTGCAGCTGTACTGACTGTCAGATACAGAGAGGGGCTAAATCTGACACTGTCATTTTGTCATGTTTTAATGGCTTAAAGACCAGCTGTGTTCCCTCTCACATCATATTATTTCTTCAGCGGCAATGATCTTCAACATGATCAGGGGATCTCGCACTGCCTTTGGCACTCTAATGGGTCAGTATTTTTAGGTTGGATATTTGTTTTGGAAGCAGCCACGACTGGTTGCAACTAGTGTATGATTTTCCATCAGTTATCTCATCAGGTCTCTTGTTTAAATAGCTTTTTAAACACCAGACCATATGTTTACATATAGTGAACGGTTGATTATGATGATATAGAAAGTTCGCCCTTGGTGAACATGATTTGCCCTGTACGCTTAGTTCATTTGTTTGTAGCTGTAGGATTCAGATTTAATTGTATTTGTTTCTTGGAAAAACCAAACCTCTTGTAAACTGACTCGTTAAAATGACTTTAACTTTTCATAACCCCATCTGACCTCTTTTACAAAAATATCCTATACTGTTACTATAATTGTATACTTATTATAAGATAAATACTGAAAACCACTGTTTTTCAAAGACGATCCCATTTAATTGATATGGTATTACAGTAGTAACAAAAACTGTACTGTCTGGTATTTTGGTTGCCATGGTACCTTTTGGACGTGTCATCGTTACATTTCATGTTTACATTGACAGCTTCAGTGAAAATGACGTGTTTGTTTGGATTGTATCAGTGCAACATGTTACATGAAACGTAAAAGCATTGTTGTATTATAACCTTATATTAATAAAACACCAGCTGGACTAGATTGAAATGTAATGAATGTGATGTTTAAGTTATCCCGTGTTTTTTCCACAGCGCACGCGCGCAGGGGTGTGATGATGAACACTGGTATCAGAAGGCTGTGTAGTAAACCTCAAGAGGGGTCAGCCGCACCCCAGCAGGGTCAGTATCTGTATTATTAAATCCATGCACCTTTGCCTGGAAAACGTGCCATCCGTGACTCTATGCTGCGGTGGCGGCCGCAGGTTCCAGCACACCTTGTTTGTTACAAAGTTTATGCAATTTAACAGTCCCGATTTCAGTTCGTATATAAATTATGCCATGTAATTATGTAATTACAATAAATTACCATGTAATTATGATGTAATGCACTCTGTAGTAGAAGGAATCGTATAGCATTTTTCTCCATGGTCCAATCTGATACAGAAAAGCCTATAGGGTCGTTTTTTAGCACATATAGCGGCTGTACTCATGCTATCTCTTAATGACAGTATAATATTCCTAGCATATTTCTCTCAAATCTTAACCGTAATGTCTTCTCACTAGCACATTGTCTCCTTGTTGTCCTTAGCTCAACGTGTCGGGTTTAAACTCCCAGGCTATCGCCCGTCAGAATGGGACATAAAGATGCTGTTGTGGTCCGGGCGATTTAAAACCAAAGAACAGATCCCAGAGTTTGTGTCGTAAGTGGCCTATTCCTGTTTACATTGAGATTGTTACAGTAGTTATCATATGGTTGGTCTAAAATATCATGTGGTTGAAGTCGCACCAGCCCATTGGTGGAACAGACTCTGCTGCCAGGTTAAAACTAGATTTTCTCCCAGTGTACATATAGGTAATTAGTGTAATTCTTGATATCTGGAGTGAGATCAGAGTGGCTCTGTTTGTCATGATTAGACACGAAACAGAGCAGGCATGTACTCGTTGACCTGGACCAGTGTCTTCTAAAAGGATCTGTAATGGTGACTTGCAAATTTTCAGATTTGAGATGATTGATGCTGCCAGGAACAAAGTGCGTGTGAAGACCTGCTATCTCATGATGGGACTGACCCTCCTGGCATGCCTCGCAATGGTCATCTCGGGCAAAAAGGTGATAATCAATATTATAAAGTTTGCAGTTCTATAACACATAGGTGTTGTGTCCCATAACCAATGGCATCTGTGACAGGCGGCAAGCCGGAACGACAGTCTGACCACACGAAACATGGAGAAGAAGGCCCGCTTGAGAGAGGAAGCACAGAAAGAGAGGCTTGAAGCTCTCGTGGTTGCAGAAAAAGCCCAGTGAGATCCACCAGGATCTTAAGGGTCATTTCCTAGTTTCACCTGTGGATCAATCAACCAACTATTGTAAAATCATTTGCCAAGCAGCATTAAAGATTTGGTGAAGGTGTTTTGATGTTCCTCCCTCCAGAAAACATTTTTAAGGTAGTGTTAAAGTTACTGGTAAACACTGTGTACAGTGTGAATTTTTTCTTTTGTTTGATTTTTGTATATATTTAAAAAAAATACAATAGAAAATGTGTTGGAAGAGTCATAAGTATTTTTCTGTTAGTTACAATTATGCTTAGTCTCTTTTCTCATTTTGTACAGCTGCTATTACAGCAGGATAGATAAGGCAGACATTTATTGTCTGGGCCTGGTTAGAGTTACCAACCAGATAAAAAGAAACTCGGACAGATAGTAAGTCTGTTAACAAGAACAATTGGGGAGGATCTAATTTGATCTGATAATATGCAAGGTGAAAAAGTAGGCTGAGTGTACAAAATAAGAGTGTGACAACTGAGCCTTTGTGAATGGAGAAGCAGTCAATAAAATACCAACAGAGGATAAAAAAACCTCAAGCACTGATCTTCATGAAACAGCGTTTATGCAAATGGCGTAACAGAGAACAGTTACACAATCTCAATACGACAGCAGTATTGAACACAAAGAGTTGGTCATCTTGGGAAGAATTGAAATAACAAACGCTTAGTAAACAATCATATCTTTTGAGCAAAAACCCAGTCATTTGAAATGTATTGATATTATTTAGTTATTTGTAAAGCGGTCCAATTGTTTGCTTTGTCATTTTCCACCTCACTTTCGAAATGTGGATTATGGCACCTTCGGTGTTTATAGATTCTAACCCTCACGAAAATACAATAAAACAGTAAAATAAAACAGAATTGTTCTCAATTAAACGGCTCTCTGCTCTGTTTTTTTCCCTCTTTCTAGTTAATCAGATAATATGGTGTATCTGAATGTCTGCATTGAGCATGATTAGACATTAACAGTAATAGTTGTCTCACAACAAACACACTTCAGAAGCCATAACGCCTTCAGCTCAATTTATTAACATCTTATTAAATGTTTGGAGAGTTATTGATAGTGGAAGCTTTGAAGGGCCGGAGTTTTCACAGTGGGATGAGGCAACGTCATCGCACTTTTAATTACTATAATAGTGTTATATAACACTATTATAAATAATAGTGTTTTCTGTATTTTTGTCCTGTCGTTACACGCCACAATTTTCACCTCAATATCTTGAGAAGTGATTTTGGGCCTATAACTGTCTACTGAAGTTCTGATTTATACAAAGGGTGTCTGTTCTAAACGTAAAGTGCCGATGAAGATGATGCTCATGTGAAATTGTCCTCTTGAAGTATCAAATGGTTTAATGCACAGTCTATAGAACCAGAAAGTTTGTCTTTTCTGTTGTTTTTCTCTGTCCAGCAGTCTCAGTAAGTGGTAAGACTCCAACTCCCAGAATTCCAAAGGTGCAAATGAGTAACTCTAAAAGGAGAGGCGGAGCCTATAAACTTCAGTCATTGTCGGAATGCATGTTAAATGCCAAAAGCAAGAGACCGTCTGACTGGCACCTTCAGTCAGAGAAGCCTGGACCCCTCAGTTAATCCGGCTGTCTTTGAGCTGTCTGGGTCAAATGAGAAGGGAAAAGTGCCTTGCCTTCAGTAGACATCCTTTTAGTTTTTCAGATTGGCCGTGACTCTTTGTGGGGGAAATTTGGGGACATGCAAACACAGTCACATGGTCAGTCCAGTGTTTACCAACATGAAAAGCAGATGCCTTGTCAGAGTCAGTATTGCAGTCACACAAGCGGTGCTTTCCCAGCTTCTATCAACTAAATGAATGCTCGCTGAATGCAGTTTTCCTGAATACATGGAAACAGGGCTCCTGTAAATAGTTTCATTTTCATGGGGTGAAGGGCTAATGGGATATACAAGGTTTGAGGGCTGAATGAACATATAATGCAGGATAATTTGAGTAAAGGATGAATCTGTATGGAATATATTTATGGGTCGAATGGTCTTCAGGTTTCCTGCATCTGGGCAAGATGTCGCCCTTGTTCTGGAGCACATCCTTCGGGACTGGGCCAGTGACACCAGGGAAAAGGACAAGAGGGGGAAATGGGTTGACCGGCAACACAAGCTCTTGTATAATCACACTCTAATTAAAATGTTCATTTGTTGAATCCTTCGCTCCGTTGCGTTGGGGGCATCTCTCACCCTCCAGTGTGGATTGCTTGGAGAAGAGTGGGGAGGGAGATGTTAAAGTTGGAATCCCTCCATGGGAGCCTCACACTGCTGGAAAAGGAACTGCTGCTGCTGGAGATCAACAGCCGGTGCCAGGGCCGGATCTTCATCATCTGTACTGAAGTAGCGCTCGATCAGGTCAAAAGCTTTCTGGTAGATCTCCTGGTTTTCATGGCCTTGGAGAAACTCAAGCTTGTCCAACCCTGACAGGAAGAAACAAAAAGTAAGCTCCAGCAAAAAGGTGGAATGTACCACAATAAAAGGATCTTCTAAAGAATCAATGGCTGCTTTATTAAGCGCAAACATACCATAGGCTTCCTCAATGAGGGCGCAGTAGGGATTGATGCCTCCACCTCGTTTAGCCTCCAGCTCGCCCAGTCGTAGGATGTTCTCCAAACCATTCAGGGCCACCTGTACGATCTTTGAATCCATCAGCGTCAGGAGGTCACAAAGGGGTTTGATGCAACCAAGCTCAACAAGATGTCTGAGGAAAGGACCAAAAACATTGGAATCCAAGCCCATCTTTGGTTCTCATATTATAGAGACCCAAAGCCTTACTAGTGCATTGGTCTAAACGTGAGAATTAATAAATAGAACTGGGTCTCATGGTGAGGCTCCTGGTAACTTCTCACCTGATCTGCTCAGAAGAACCTCCAGACGTGGCGTTTGTGATGGCCCACGCTGCCTCCTTCCTTGTACGGAACTCAGCGACTTGCAGAATATGGATCAATGGGGGAAATAAGTCGGCATCTATCACCATCTAGATAAAACGAAAAACAAACACAACCTGTAAGAGTTAGAAAGATCACTAATCGACTAATCACATGACCCTGCAGTTCAAACAAAAACATACCTGTATTTGTGCACGGTTCCCGGCTGTGATGTTGGAGATGGTCCAACATGCTTCCTTCTTAATGGACTCTTTTGGGCTACTCAACAGGTGAAGAAGACTTTGCAGGGCAGAACAGTTAAGAATCACCTGTTTATAGCATAAAAGTCACCTTCAGATGTGGAATAAAGTAACAAGCTGATGCATAAACTACAACATAACAGCAGGGGGCGCACATCACCGATCACTTCACCTGAGTCTGTAGGTCATCTCCAGTGACAATGTTACCCACAGCTCTCAAAGCAGGAGACACCACCTTATATTCTGCATGTCTGGAAAACATGAAAACAAAAATTCAGCATCTATTAAAACACTTCAATAAAACAGATCAAACCCAGATCTGTTAATTATTCTTATTTTCACAGCCTTTGATTATTCAACATGAGTTTTTAATGTCATACAGGAGAAGCTCAACCAGTCTTCGACAGACTCCCGAGTCGATAACAGCCTGGATCTTCTCATTGGGTCCATCGGACAGATAAGAAAGAGCCCAACATGCATCAGCCAGAATGTCGGTATCATTCACAAAGAGCAGCCAGGATAGAACGCTGAGACATGGTGATACCTGCATTAAAAAAACAAATATAACTGAAATATACAGTTTACAGGGTCAAACACACACACACCCTCAAGCATTAATTTATATCATATTCTGGCTAGAAAAAACATGACCTCAATAAAACGCCCACACGCTACCCACAATGCAACACCATTGTAGTTGCTACTGAAGTGAATTAAACACATTTAATTTACATAGCGCCTCTCCCAAGCTCAAATATGCTTCACAAAAACTAAATATTACAAACAGTCATTTCACATAGTTGATTAAGTGGACAGTAGACGAAAAGTCCAGAATAAAAAGTGATTACAGTTGCTTATCACAATACTTATGCAAACATCTAAATACAAAACAGAGAATCGTAGCATTGTATTGTGTAAACAGCATAGAAAAATGAAAAGTACAAACAAACACAATGAGCAGTAGATACAAGTCACATGCACATGCCTAGAAATACTCTTGAGAAAGCATTCTGACTGGTAGTGCACGATTTGGAAAATCTTGTAAAGCGAAAACACATGATGACTGAAATGAATAAACAGGTTTTAAGTTGCTTTAAAAAGTTAAAATTGACTACAGCTCTTTTGTGTCTGGTTTTCATTTAGCAGTTCTTTTCATTTTGTAGACTTCATTTACATGGATTTATTTTGCGTGCGTTTTTATCCAAATGAACGCGTTTTTTGCAAAAGCAGTTACATAACGAGTCAACAGCACAAACGGTAAAGACAAATAACCAAGTTTAATGTGCCTTAATCAATTAGCTAAGAAATAGCTAGGATATCGTCATTTTATATTGAGGGGATGGTGGAGGAAAGTTACTGTTACCTTGGTGAAATCTGGGGGTGGGTTTTTCCCTCTGCACAGGTTAGACAGAGCCCAAACTGCGTTCCTCATCATCGTCAGGCGATTTTGTTTAGCCAATAACCTACGGGAAGAATCCTCATTATTAATGTTTGTTTAACAGTGTATTTGTTTTACATTTTCAAAACAAATGGTTGCATGACTTACTGCACTAGAGAGGGTAAGATGTTGCAGTCCAGAACGTAATCCCTACACTCTGTACTGTCCCCGGCAATGTTGCCTAAAGCCCACACCGCCTGCAGGAAACACAAAGACTCGTGGGGTCGTCCTATTACCACAATATACCATTCATACTACTTATAACCAACAAGCAAATCCAATAAAGATTCATCTTAAAATGACATCCAATGACAACAGCAACATTGCACTTATTCAAATTTGTCTGGTTTCCTAACAAATGTGCCTGGTCTTACTGTCAAAGAGTCCACAACACACATTACTTAAATTATTTCTAATAGGGTCCATATGTTCCACTTCATTTAGCAAAAAAAATATGTTCAAGTAAAAACACTAATGTTAAATGTGAACGGTCAGGGATTCAAACCTGTTCCTGTACATCCTCGAAATCCGAGCCGAGCATCTCAATGAAAATGGGTACCGCCCCGGCCTGGATGACCACGCGCGTCTGGTGGGATGTGCCCGAGGCGATGTTAGTCAGAACCCACGCCGCTTCAAACTGCACAGAAATAGGACGTTTGTCATGGTGCTGCAGTGCATCTGCTAACGCACCATTTAAGAGACGGGCGGATTAAATGAAGACAATGATGTGAGTCGCAATATAGACACATTCCAACACTGTGAGCTTGTGCTGGTGGTGTTCCATGCTGTATGACTCACTGTCTCACTGCTTAAGTCTAGCAGGCTGTTCTTTTGGCACGATGGCCAGTTTTACTGCAGATGCAGCTTATCGCGCTTACCTGCAGCGTGCAGTTCTCTCTTCTTTTTAAGAACTCCACAAAGCACTCCACGACTCCAGGGGTAGCAATGACCTCATCAATGGGGGGATTAGGTTCTAACAGATGGTTGCAAAGACGGAATTAGCAAGTCCTCACACAATTGTGATTAAATATGTATTTGAATTTCAATATTAGAGGCGTTTCACCTTTAGATAAGAGCTTTCTGAAGCGCTGCGTTCCGATGAGCTGCTGTTCTGGAGAGCTAGAGAAGATCATCTGTATCATGTCCTCAGAGATCACACTCCCCTATGAAGGAGAGATCATTAAAGTAACAGTTTATAATGCAAATGTCCTATTAGCCGATCCAGTAAATTCAAAGTTGGTGTTTTGTGGCTTTTAGCCTATGTTTGTTGGCTTTGAGGATTCCTATATGCTAGTATTCTCAAAAGTTACATAATTATACATACATATACATAATTATACAGACACTTAAAATCTACAGTCTTTTTCTTTTAAGAAAACAAAAGTACTGATGTGTCATCGTGCCTGTGCTCATTTTGTCCAATACAGTGATGTACCCTAACACCATCTACATTTGACAAGCAAAATAATAGCAAGAAGCAAATCATGTTCATGAATATGGCACGAAACTAAAGGCGATTTTTCTATTTAAAACAGACAAGCTCTTCAATAAGTCCCACCTTCCTGTTTAACAGGAAAGTTTAACACAGGAAAGTACACGACGTTCTGCAGTTCACAGTTCGCGGCGACTCTACAATTAAATTATGTTTTAACATCACATCTGCTTCACAGTTTAACTGTCTCACCGTGATCTGGTCCATGTTGTTGGCCTGTGATTCCAGGTATCCACTGTCTGACATCCCATCATCCTCCAGTGCTCCACCCTCCTCCACTGTGGCCACATTTCTGCGCTTGAACAACTGTTCAAACACAGAGACCCTCAGCTCACAGTTTTCTCATTTCATCAAACAAATCAACAAGTCCAATTCCCTCACCTGTTCATCTTTCTTTTGTTTGCGAAGTTGCAGACCTTCCTCTTCCCTCCTCCTCCTCATCTCATCTGTGTTGAGAGATTTGTTCTTATAGCTTTTGAGACGTGCATTGTCCTTCACCTGACTCATGGTGTTGCCTGTTGAAAAGACATGATTAAAGCAAACGAACATGAACACAAGACTCAAAGAATCAACAAGACTACAAAACAGAAGACTGCTTCTGACAGACTCCGTCAAAAGATCACCTAAGGGCACTGGTTTCTATCGCAAACATCTGTCATACCCTGGCAGTCACTTAAATGCTGTTTCAAACCAGTATCAGATGTATTTGTCCACGGTTTGTATGTAACTCCACTATTTATTTTGTCACTGCCTGAATATTTTGTTTCTCGATTTTAAATTAAAGCAGCCCGGGTCAAAGGTCTTAAATGCCACGCAATTATTACTTGCTAATAGACTAAACAGGTACATATTACGCTGTTGAAAAGATCACACCCAGCATATGTATATCTATCAGTGTGTCTTTAACGCTCCTCTCACGGGCAGTGGCGCTTCAACCCGCAGTGAAGAGGAGCGACCCATCCGACCGCACAAGAATGCAGCCCTATATCGCATCTTTGGACCGGTGAAGACCGATAAATGTCAGCGAAATTTCATTTTAAGTGTTATCAAAACAGTGGTCATCGACTGAAGGACAGGTTTGCTGGTAATATCGTCTTAACGCCAGTCTCGCCTCCCCCTCCCAGATCTGCGTAGCAGTCTCTGTTAGCTCCCTGCTAACCTACTCAACAAGGTTGCCCGACTGTTGCCTTTCGTTCGTGTTTCAACAACTGTATTTGTCGAATTTAACGTCACGTGCGTGAAACAAAAGCACACAACCATAAATAACGCATTTCAACTCACTGACCTGTCCAAACGGTCCGGTTTATCCCTGCGTCGTTTAAGCTGCTACCGCTCTGCCTCCGCCGGTATGGAGATACTGCGCATGCGCATTGGAAAAGGACACCGTGTGCGAGGCGCATGTCTGGTTGTCGCTGTTGCCAGTTTTGTGTAACGATGTTTTATAACCAACCAACGAATACAAATGTTTAGAATAAATTAAAAAATGTATTGAAAACAGGTCCTCTCTCTAAAAGAACAGAATTTATAAACGCAAAATGAGATTGGGTTCAGTATTTAAAATCGTCATCTGTACATTAAAATAGTAAAATTCTTATTTTGAGAGAGAAACATAACAAACATAAATAACTGGACAATAAATATAAAAAACAATAAGACAAACCAGAAAGAATAGTAGGAATAAACAATACACTATAATAATATACACAACACAGTAAGAGACAATGCACAAAGTCAGTACACAATATACAAAGATGAAGCAATAAGAACTACAATAAAAATACTTAACGATTGATAATAGGGGATTTGACAACCTCAATTAGATAATGCGATGCGCAACAAATGAACAATGTTGCAGTATTATGTCACAAAGCCCCTATCAGTTGGAGATCATATATATCAATCTCTAATTTAGTCGTATTACCAATAAGATATAATTACAAGACATGCGCAATATACTCACACTTATGGCACACCTTATATATCATCGTTTCATCGTACTGTTCCTGAAATCCTCCAGATGTGCATTACCACCAGAGGGCAGCGGATATATATATATCACCTTTGGCAAACACGCTTGCTTGCCGAATTTTCATTTTCACTATCACTGTGTATTATTGTCACTGCACTACGATTTAAAGATGTTATTTTATCAGGTTTTAAGACGTGTGGGATCTTTTGCAGTCATTAAACCGGCTTTCCAGGGTAAAGTGACCTACCCTGATAAACTGAAGACGTTATGTGGACTAAAGACTTCATCTGTCTGTCACAGTGACGGACAACCTGAGCCAGGTAAAGCTGCCGGTAGCTTAGAAGTGTCACTTATTGTTTTTCTCAAAATAATTGGATTTAATTTCATCAAAGGTTAGGTTAACTTAATTTTACTGTGCATTTCAATAAAATATTCAATGTCAGGTAAAGTTAATTTTTTATTGTAGTAGCTGGACTTTGTTTAGGAAGCAAAGTCCAATAAAGTATATCTGCCTGATAATCAACGATGGTCTGCAAAGAAAACATATGTCCACTTAAATGTTTTTGCATTATGTTTCATTTTATTGTTATTATTTAAAATGTGTTATTTTTTATCAGCATTGTTATACATATTAGTCAGACTGTTTAATATTTCAATTTAAGGGTCCAGTAACGAACAGACTGCTTTGTGCTATGAATGAGTTAGCAATACTTTTGTTTTTGTTTCTGCTGACTGTAGCACATCAATTGTTACGTGTTTTTTTCTATCA
>JAZGTJ010003724.1:0-20627 GCA_036877575.1 Botia almorhae
AGCAAACGGGCAAGGAAAATCACTCTGGACCCCTCACACCCAGCACACTTCCTCTTCGAACTGTTGCCGTCTGGTCGACGCTACAGAGCACTAAACACCAGAATGACCAGACACAGAAACAGTTTCTTCCCCCAAGCTGTACATGTCATGAACACTTAATGTCATAAACACTTCCTATACGCACAGTACACACAACACCATCATACATTATTTATTTGCACATATCACCACACCTGTACATACTCCTGCTACCAGTTTACACCTGAATGTCAATATGTTTATATTACATGTTTGTATTTTTGCCATTTGTACACTGTTTTGTATATTCTGTATATTTGTATATTTCTGTATATTTGTATATACAATATTTGTATATTGTATACTACTGTTTTTTATTACCTGTGTCTTGTCTTGTCACTGCCTTTCTGGTGCACTGTAGAGCTTCTGCCACTAAAACAAATTCCTCGGATGTGCAAACATACCTGGCAATAAAGCTGATTCTGATTCTGATTCTAGCATGTTAATATGTCCTAAATTCAGCTTGTTCTCCTCAAAGATTGAAGAAGTGCATTAAATATTACCTCCGTCCGTCCAAAGGAATTAGTGCAAGTAGATCCTCCCAAAAGAGTTTAGCGTCAAAAAATCTCACATAAAGGCACAACTGTTCAACATCACTGTTGTCAGTTGATTCATCCACTGCAGGAGACACTACCGGTGCCTTCCTCAGTACGTCCAAGAGTCTCAAAGACGTGTGATGCAAGGGCCTCCACTCTCCTTATAGTTGAGGTGTCCGATAATGGAATTTTTTAATTGAATCAAGCAAGCTGTTTTAGGTTTTCTCGTTTGTAACCACTGTAATGTAAGATTAATGTTGTTTTACAGATTGTTTTTGTGAGGGAAAACAATCTTAAGAAATGAAACTAACAAAAGTTCTCATCTGTCATCGTCCTGTCAGTCATGGGCTGCTCGGGCTACTCACCTAATGACACGTGACTCATACTTTGCGCAGCCGCGACTGCATCTCGTGCTGCTTGAAACAGATGCCCGTCACTTTATAACTGTAGGGTCCGTTGTCCCACTGAACTAAATTTATTGTAGAAATGTCTTCACATTAGGCTACTTTAAGGGCCGGAACAAAAGAACAAATGACCTCGGGGGCCGCCAATTGAATAACCCTGGTTTAAATAATATAATGCAACAGAACTGGTGCATTTTCAAATGGCTATATTTGTGTTTTGAAACAAACGGATTCAGAAGCTGTTGATGAACTCCGTCCTCCTTGCAGCAAATGGGTAACGTGGCTATGTCCTGATGAGCTGTGTTTTTCTTTTGTCCTTCCGGAACAGGAAATCTATACACATTGTGTTTTTTGTTAGGCTACCAAATGTAGTAGACCAACATCTAATAAAAGTTGAATTAAAAGTTAAATTGTTGCAACGAAGATGCACAAGCATTACATTTCTTTAAAAAAGTTTTAACCCTACAAAATAACAGGATGTGGGTAAATGTGAGGAACATGGTAAACCTTTTTAGACCTGTATACATGTTTTCTCTACAGCTGGACATAAATACATCAGATAATAAAAGATCACAGCCGACTGCGCCTCTGAAAACTGACAAAGTTAAAGTCAAAGTGCACTGGGAGCAACCACCTCCAGAAAAATGGGAAAAATCATTACACAAAGCCCTCCAGACCTGGTGTAGTTCTAATTTGTTCAAAGACATACGACCATGTGAAGTTAAAAAGGTTACTGTCATCCCAGATGAGCCATTTTGTGCAGAGGTGCAGATCATACCTCCAGAAGGTAACATTTGATTATTCACTTATGGATGCAAATATAGCATTTTACAGTAAGGGAAAAAATTATTTGATACCCTGCTGATTTTGTAAATTTGCACATTGACAAGAAATGATCAGTCATTTTAATGGTAGGTTTATTTTAACAGTGAGGGACAGAATAACAACAAAAAAAATCTAGAAAAACACTTAAGTTATAAATAGAGTTGCATTTTAATGAGTGAAATAAGTATTTGATCCATTCGCAAAACATTACTTAGTACTTGGTGGCAAAACCCTTGTTGCAAATCACAGAGGTCAAATGTTTCTTGTAGTTGGCCACCAGGTTTGCACACATCTCAGGAGGGATTTTGTCCCACTCCTCTTTGCAGATTCTCTCCAAGTCATTAAGGTTTCGAGGCTGATGTTTGGCAACTCGAACCTTCATCTCCCTCTACAGATTTTCTATGGGAGACTGGCTAGGCTACTCCAGGAACTTAATGTGCTGCTTCTTGAGCCACTCCTTTGTTGCCTCTGTCATGTGTTTTGGATCATTGTCATGCTGAAATACCCATCCACAATTCATTTTCTCACCCTTTCCATTTTCAATTCAGGTTCTCACTCAAGATTTGATGGCACATGGCCCTGTCCATCATGCCTTTAATGTGGTGCAGTTGTCCTGTCCCCTTAGCAGATAAACACCCCCAAAGCATAATGTTTCCAACCCCATGTTTGACGGTGGCGATGGTGTTATTGGGGTCATAGGCAGCATTCCGCCAAACACAGCGAGTTAAGTTGATGCCAAAGAGCTCGATTTTGGTCTCATCTGACCACAGCACTTCACTCCTCAGAATCATTCAGATGTTCATTAGCAAACTTTAGATGGGCCTGTACATGTGCTTTTTTGAGCAGGGGGACTTTTCGGGTGCTGCAGGATTTCAGTCCTTCACGCCATAGTGTCTTACCAATTGTTTTCTTGGTGACTATGGTCTCATCTGCCTTGAAATCATTGACACGATCCTCCTGTGTAGTTCTGGGCTGATTCCTCACCGTTCTCATGATCATTAAAACTCCACGAGGTGAGATGCATTTGCATTTTGCATTTGCGAATAATTGCACCAACTTTTGTTACCGTTTCACCAAGCTGCTTGGCCATGGTCTTGTAGCCCATCCCAGCCATGTGTAGATCTACAATCCTGTCCCTGACATTCTTGGACAGCTCTTTAGTCTTGGCCATGGTGGAGAGTTTGGAATCTGATGACTGATTGCTTCTGTGGACAGGTGTCTTTTATACAGGTAACAAGGTGAGATTAGGAGCACTCTCTTAAAGGGAGTGCTCCTAATCTTAGTTTGTTACCTGTATAAAAAACACCTGGGAGCCAGAAATCTTGCTGATTAATAGGGGATCAAATACTTATTTCACTCAATAAAATCCAAATCAATTTATAACCTTTTTGAAATTTTTATTTTTTATTTTTTATGTTATTCTGTCTCTCACTGTTAAAATAAACCTACCATTAAAATTATAGACTGATCATTTCTTTTGTCAGTGGGCAAACAGTATTTTCCTTCACAGTATTTTGTATATTGCCATTTGTATATTGCATTAAATCTCAGTCACACACAGGAATTTTATTTAAATCTATTACAGATTTATTAATTTACAATTTATATTTACAGTTAAACAAATGTGCCTCCTTATATTTCTTTGTAGCTCTCAAAGGTTTAAAAAAGAACACAGCAGTGACGTTAAAGTTCAAGGATTTTAAGGATTTAAGTGTTGTTGCAACAATTCTTCTGGATGAATCCATACAGGATGAGAAAGATCCATCACCAAAGGTTTAATTTTTACTTTGTTTAGCATAATGACAAAAAACATAATTGTGTTATATTAATGGCCTATTAGATAAACAGTAACTGCAAATGTTGTTTCTATTATGCATTGTAATACATTTAGCAAAAATGTCAATTTACGTCAAAAATCGTTTGTAATGTTTTTTTAAAGGTATACGACACTATGACTTCTTCAGCAGCAAGCAGTGATGTGGACGCAACTGCAGGGATTAGTGCTTCAACTGAAAGTGAGACCCTGAAAACTTTTGAAATGAACAATGAGACAACCTTAGCTGGATTTTCTGTCCCCCTCTATCAGTACTGGTACATGCATCATGGTTACAGGAAGGAACTGGAGAAAATTGAGACAGAGCACGGAGTCACTATTTCTGCAGTAATCTCATTCAAAAGTACCCAAAGAACAAGCCCTGATTCTCTGCGTAAAGCCTCTGAGGAGTTTCAGAGTCTTATTCAGGGATGTGTGGACTCGGATATTTTCAAGGACACCATGCACAACAGCCAGACAGAGGCGGCAAAGATTATGATGAGCATGTCTCCCGGTAATGTCCAGGACTTTGGACCAAAAAACTCTACAGTCATAATGAACAGAAAAGTAGATACTACAAGATTAAAAAAACAATTGACAGACAATTCAATTGTAAATGGAAATAAAATAAAAATGGATAACAGTGTTTATTTTTTGAAAATGGACACTAAGGATTGTCATATTAAACTTGAGATAGACAAGGTTTATTGGGATCTGATCAAACTTTCTTATAAAGAACAAATACTAAACCTTGAAACAAAGTATGGAGTGTCATTTCACTCTGAAGAACTAAACAGCAATTTAACCGTTAAGATAAAAGCTCAATCCAAAGAAGACCAACATACTGATCTTAATAATCATGCCCTCAGAGCTTTAATGCAATGTTGTCAGAAACTTGTCACAGCAACTGTGAGCTGTGAGCTTAAAGACCCTAAAGATGCAGGTATTATAGCACAGATTAAACTGATACTTGGCACACAACATTATTATGTTGCTGCAGTAGATGCATATGGTCCCTGGAGGCTTGTAGGACTGCCGGAGCATCTTGGGCCTTCCATTGCTGACATTGAGAAGAAGATTGGGATGTGTGTGTTTGATGACAAGACAAAGAAATTGATTGGTTACTCATGCGACATCCTTCAAGAAAGAGGAATCACATGGGAAAACACATCTACTTATAGACAAGGAGCAGCAAGTGGACCACATAATGAGGCAGTGAGTTCAAGAGAGCGAGGTGAGACAGACACTGATTTCAATGAAAAGTCACAAGAAAGAGCACATAAAAACTCCAGTCATGACAATAAAGGTGTACATAGTGAAGAGGAGCAGTGTGTTATTTGCATAGACAGCATCAGAAACAAGGAAAAACTGAAATGTGGGCATGAATTCTGTCGAGACTGTATAAGGCAGTCAGTAGAGAGTCTGGGATCCATCTGTCCTGTCTGTAAGAAGGTCTTTGGAAGGTTGGAGGGAGACCAGCCTGACGGAACAATGCACATCAAAAAGTCCAGAACAAATCTTCCTGGTTTTCCAGAGAGTGGCACAATTGAAATCACATACAAAATACCAAATGGTATTCAAACGGTAAGAATATGCAAAATTTATTTAAAAAATAAAGCTGTACTGCTGTTTAAAATAAATTTTGTGATGACTAGAAAGCCACGTTTAGATTCTAAGGTGGTATGAGAAAACATTGTTAGAAAACTGTGTTTAGTCACTTTGTTGTGTCAGTCACATGACTGCTTCCTGTTCAATTGGGCTTCTAAATGGAAAAAAGTTTTTCTGTTCTGTTTTATTAAAGGGGACCTATTATATGTGATCATTATATAATATATGGTATTTGAACATAAATGTTTCTCTGCAGTGTATAGACAACCACCCTATAATAGAAAAATCCACTCACTCCTTTCTTCATAATCTTCAAAAATCAGAAACAGTTTTATAAACTTTTCTGATGGGTTTTCTAAACAAGGCTTGAGTAAATGATCACCCAGCATCTGTGATTTCATGTACTATTTCCGAGGGGATTAGATCTCTGTGGATATTAAATAGATGGGAGTGTCAATTTTGTACATCTGGGGTAGGCACAAGATCCCATGCCTTGGATATGTGCATAAGTATAATTTTGTATTAAAAATAAATAATGACCTTATAGAAGTGTCTGCTTGATGAAAATAAAAAACTTACCGTTGCAAATCAGGGTAAAGACATTGGGTTAAACACTGATCTTTCATGTACTTGCTTAATAACTGACAACTAACAATAACATATACAATAAACAATAACATTTTTTTAACCGAAAAAAGTTACAGATTGCAGCTTTAAATGTTACATGAACTATATAAATATTCTGTGAGTTTCGGTAGCTTTTGTTGGGGTTAATATAAAGGGGTGTCCAATCGCCAGGTTAAGTTTTATATTCAGAGCACACTGTTAATTGGCAGGGAGAAGCACTTTAGCAACGACACCAGCAGCGTGTAAGTACCTTCAGACTTGTCTTCAGTTGTTTGTAGTGGAAGTGGTAGAAAGTGTATTTGTTTTTGCCTTGTTTACCGTAATAACTCGTGTGAAAGTCGTATTTGGTCCCGTGCTCCTCCGCGTGAGTTTTGGTAGCTTTTGTTGTGGTTAATATAGAGGCATGCCTGCTGAATTCAATCAAAGCGAGTTTCAGGGGAGTATATAAACATTCAGTTCACCGCGGCAGTGGTCGCGGCAGCCCTCCTCTTGTGAAGACCAGTGAGTGTAAAGACCAGCGACTCTACCTGCGCGACTCCACCAAGCAAAGACACAGACAAAGCACTGAATCACTTTTCTTTATTTTACTTCTTTTTGTTCCTCTTACATAAGCACTTATATTATGTGTCTACTTATTCCTGTTGTTACTAACACTCGCAAATTACGTGATGTACGTTACAGGTGTCGCAATTCTCATAACCTTCGTACTGTACATATGTCTCCTGGTACATCACTAACTCTTTCTGCGGGCCTCTGGAATTGTCAGTCTGCTGTTAACAAAGCAGAGTTTATTACATCCATAGCTACTCATTCTAACCTCAACCTCATGGCTCTAACTGAGACCTGAATAAAACCTGAGGACACTGCTACACACGCAGCCCTCTCCACCGGATTCACTTTCTCACACACTTCTCGTCAGACGGGGAGGGGTGCGGGGACCGGGCTACTGATTTCTAGGGACTGGAAATTCACTGCTATCAGCTCCTTTGAATCTTAGGCAGCTACTATTACCTACATCTACCACCATCTACATCACATCTTGTCATCTACCGCCCCCAGGTCCATTAGCTCACTTCTTGTATGAGCTGGATGTTCTCCTACCATCCTTCCCTGATGATGACACTCCTCTACTGCTGCTTGGTGACTTCAACATCCATGTTGATAAAGACAAAAAATAATGCACACCTCATGTCTCTTCTGTCTTCCTTCTGTCTTCCACCTCAAACTGACAGACTTGCTACACCATCAACACCACAAACACACATCGTTTTCTCAGCTCTTTGAGTCTGAGGTTTTTAAACTCATGCTATCTAACCATCCTACCACCTGCCCACTCGATCCCATTCCATCTCATCTTTTTTAAGCTATTTCTCAAGCAGTCACACCAGCACTTACTCACATAATTAACACATCTCTTCACACTGGCATTTTCCCCACTACATTTAAGCAGGCTAGGTTAACCCCACTGCTAAAGAAACCCAACCTAGATCCAGCAATACTCGAAAACTACAGACCTGTATCCCAGTGGTGGAGGTAGCGAATTACAACTACTTACGTTACTGTAATTAAGTACATTTTTGGTGTATTTGTACTTTCATGAGTATAAAATACACCAAAAAAATACACAAAAGTCTGTAATTTTACTTGTACTTGAGTACAAATTAAGCAAATTAAGTAATTGACTTTGTTATTCGTTACGGAGTACTGTAATTTAAATTAATATTTCAACCACTGACCGGCATTTCGGTAGCCAATAAAAATATCTCATCTTAACGGACCAATGAAAAGCCTGGTATGTTATTTGAACCGGAAAACAAGTTCCAGCTACTGCAGATTGACGTGAGCTGACCGTCATCGTACAGTCAAGAAGTTATTGATTGACACATGGAGATTCAGGACAGCAATAATGAATCTGAAGAATGCAGAAGTGACGAAGAAATAGCAGAGTATGAGCGCCAATGGCCACACCTGCAGGAGCTGTTCACCTATAGAGGGAGGAAAGGGGACAGTGTGCTGATGCAGTGTAAACAATGTCTGCCATTTGCTGTGATTTCGGTTTACAAGACTTTATCCTCTATTCCAAAAAAACACATTACGGTAGGAAGACTTATAACTCTATTTGTGTGATATTTTATTTATTTATTAATATGTTTAAGCACTAGGCAGTGTTGTTCTGTGGTTTCTGATGGTTCGGTTAGCGTGATTAGGTTATTAGCAAGGTTTCTCCATAATTTGCAAGTGACTTTAATCCCCTCAAATCGGCAAAGGCATTGGTGCGTTTGGCTGCATTTTGTTTCTAATTAAATCGTCTTTTGATCGTACAGATAAGAGAGGCATCATTTGAAACCGTAAAGGGTCTATTTTTATTTGTGTATATTTCTGTAGTCTTTATACTCACAATAGCAAAACATTGTTTTTGTAAAATAATTGTGGCGCGCTATTGATAAGATAATCATCACTAGAACATGTAAATCCATCATCATTGTAATACAGACTAATTTGTTTATTTGTTCTTATTTCATTGCTTACTGTGTACTTGTTTTAATATCTTAAATATATATTAGTAGGGCATACTGTTTTTTCCTTATTGTAAGTGTTATTTAATAAATGGAAAATATATATAGGCTAATTAAACTATAATTTAATTGTATAATTAAAAAAAGTGTTTTTATTATAAACACATAATGGTAAGAAGACTTACAACTTCATTTTTGTGACGTTTTATTTATTTATTTTTTTTATATATATGTTTAGGGGTGTTGTTCTGTGATTTATATATAAACCACACCTGCCAGTTCAGTTAATGCTGTTTACGAAGTTTCAAAAGTGTTTATAGTGTCTTTAAATGTGTTTTGTAAAATGTGTTTTATTGTCTGGATCTTGTCTGATTCAGCAATTATGGATAATTAGATAGATAGTAATTAGTAATCTGAGTAGTTTTTATGAAGAGTAATTTGTACTTTTACTTAAGTACTTTTTAACACCAGTACTTTTACTTGTAATTAAGTATAAATTTTCAGTACTCTTTCCATTCATGGCCAAGATTCTGGAAAATAACGTGTTCAATAAAAGTCTTCAAGAAAGGTAGTTCGACCAAGACTGCACTGCTCTTAGTCGTTGAAGATCTCAGACTGGCTAAAGCGGACTTCAAATCGTCAGTTTTTATCCTGCTGGATTTGTTAGCCACTTTTGACTCTGTAAACCACAAGATCATGCTGACTACACTCAAATCACTAGGCGTTACAGGTACAGCACTCCGGTGGTTTAGACCTTACCTCTCTGACAGGTCGTTCAGGGTGTCTTGGAAGGGAAAGGTGTCCAACCTGCAACACCTAGACACTGGGGTGCCCCAGGGCTCAGTTCTTGGTTCTTGGCTTTTCCTATCATTGCTATGCTGATGACACCCAGCTCTACCTCTCTTTCCACCCTGACTTAAATTTACATTTAGTAATGTAAATTTACATTTACATTACTAAATGTAAATGTAAATTATGCACAATTTAGTCAGGTGAGTTTCCTTATAAGCTGTATACATTTTCTGTAAAGATAAGGCACATCTGCACATATCAGAACTTGGGGCATTCTCAAATGTATTACTTCTTAATGAGCTGTAAAGTCAGAGCCTTTTTTGCAAAGGGTGAAGCATCTCATTTGCCTTAAAGGTACAGCATGTTTCTGCTCATACCTAAAAATGAAATATTAGATCTATGGAACTATATGGTATAATAAATGATCTGTGGCTTTTCTTGAGCTGAAACTTCTCAGACACATTCCGGGGACACAAGACACATATTACGTGTTGTTAAAAGGGATATAATAGGTCCCCTTTAAGAATATTTTGGTGCATTTTGAATTCTTGTTTTGTTGTGGGCTGGAATAATGCATCATCTTTTTTTAGAACAAACATCCAAATCCTGGACAGCATTATTCTGGGGCAAATCGCACTGCTTATCTGCCAGATAACGAAGAAGGAAACCACATACTTATACTCCTGCAGAGAGCTTTTGATCAGAGACTGATTTTTACCGTTGGAACCTCTACAACCAGTGGTGCAATGAATACTGTCACATGGAATGATATTCATCATAAGACCGCAACATATGGTGGGACTGCTTGGTAAGAGATTAATTGTTCTATGAACAAATCTTACAGTGATTTTTGTCCTGCAAAGCCAGGGATGATATTTTTATTTGTATCTTATCTGTATTATATTTCCTGTTCACAGCTATGGTTACCCAGATCCTGAGTATCTGAAGAGAGTGAAAGATGAGCTAAAAGCCAAAGGCATTGAATGATGCTTTACACCATAAAACAAAGTAAAAACCCACCTCTAGGCCTACTATTGAACATACTGATATATACATAGACAGCTGGTCATTTTTGTAAAATACGGACCATCAGGAAGATCAAAATTATACATTATATTTCTTATTTCAATGGCTACCAAACAAATAATATTTAATAAAAAAATATTGTGTGAGAAGCAAGAGCTTTAAGAGATGTTGAACTAATACAGCTTTGTAGAAAATAAGTTGCCTAATGCAACCATTATACAAAAAACATTTGATACAAAAATATTTGTTTGCAGAATGCTTTAATTCAGGATAAAGTATTGCATAGAGCCGTAGTTATCTGTACATATTATTACATTTATTTCTAGACCATGTTGTAGATTTTAGGTGTGGTGTTACTGGAGCTCTTTATAATGTTTAATAATCATAAAACAGTTTATTTTGCAACTTTCTCTGAAATGATTTAATAGCAATTATTAATAACATTATGATTGATCATTTTAAACATTAAAATCATGACTAAATATAGTACTAAAACCATTTACTCCTTACGTAAAAAAGGAATGCATAACATGCTTAAAAACAGGCCTAATGAGGAACATGAATAAAATATGTAGCAATTATAGGGCGCTTAATGTAAACGCTGTAAAATTGTAATTTAATTCAATTAAATTTTATTTACATAGCGCTTTTTACAATGTTATATTGCTTCAAAGCAGCTTTACATTTGGCTTAATGAAGGACCTTGACAAATCCTTCAAGGGTTTGTAGGCTTGTACTCTATTTTCTTGCAATGTTTCAAATAGCAAAAAAAACTTTGAAAGCATTGTCTTAAATAAAAAATCTCTAAAATAAAAAATGAATTTTTGTCTGTTTAATATATTGAGTGTGGGATAGACAACATGTAATGAAATAAAATGATGTTAAATGAGATTGGCCCTGTAGTTGCAGGTAAATGCATTTACCTACCTAGGTGGCTGAAAACAATTAGTGATGTAACTACATCCGCCCAAAATTTCCTGGAACTATCTTAAGTCTACGTGAGTTGTGTGATGATCAAGTATTTTGAACTTCCATTGTCTCTGTGTGGGGTATTTGGATTACTTTCATCTCTTTCATCATTAAAAGCCTGTGAATAGATACGGTTTCTGCCTTGACTTCCGTTTATTCCCTACATGTAACAGACGTGACCTAACACATAATCTTGTGTGGCATTACACAAGGGGAATAGACCGAAATTGTATTTAATCAGGGAGAAAACAGAAAAGAAGCTACGTGCATAAACTAACTACGCCACCCCTGGGGTCTTACAGGGGAATCAGCCTAAATACACAAAACAAGGCTCAAAGTCAGTTGGAGTCAGGCATGAGACATAAGTACAGATAATGCAATCAATTCATTTATTTCCAATTCAATTTTATTTATATAGTGCTTTTTACAATGTTACATTGCTTTAAAGCAGCTTTACATAAAAAACAAAGAATAATGATAAAACAAAGAACAAATGTCAAACATGTTAATAGTAATTTTGTAAATAACGTGTGAGATAAGACTAATTACGTATACTAGGCCTATAGTATATTTATGAACAGAGAACTGACTGAACCGATAAAGCCACAAAATTGTTGAGCAAAATATATGCATTCCAGCTTACATAAGGATGGCATATAATAGACAACATCTTATGGGACAGGGCTATAAGGGATTTGCAATAGTACCATGAACTACACAACATGCAAAAGCAGCATACATACATAAAATATATACAGTAAAATATTGGATGTTTATAATTTACAAAACTCTAGGCTAAGTTAGACGTCAGCAGTCTCCCAGCAAGCAAGCCAACAGGGCGACAGTGGCAAGGAACCAAAACTCCAAAACTGATATATAGATGGAAAAAAAACCTTGGGAGAGGCCAGGCTTGACCAGAAGGGCCAGTTCTTCTCTGGCATGTTAAAGCTGCAATTTGTAACTCTTTTGGATATGAACAGAGTTTATTGTGATGATTTATAGTTAATTATTGATGGAAAACTGATGGTTCCAACTATATTTGATAATGTATCGGGAACTGATAAATCGTGCCAACAAAAAGCAGTGAGGCATAATGTTACTAATTGCAGCCATAAGATCACACTGCTGTGCCTAAGCAGGGAACAAAATAAAGCCAAAAGTTATCATGTATATAACGGTAGGATTACTAAAGAAGTCTATAAAATCCCGATGATCTGCCTCAGGGTCATTTCATCCAGTCCCCCACCATCTGCCAGTACATCTGTTCTTGTGGGAATGTGCAGCCTAATAATTCCTTAGGGGATTTGAGTAATAAATTCATATGACTCATGTAGGCAAGATTAAGGAGGTGGGTCTTTAGTCTGGATTTAAAAAGACAGAGTGTATCTGCCTCCCAGGCAACACTGGGAAGACTATTCCAAAGTTTGGGTGCCAAATACGAGAAGGATCTACCACCAGCACTTGCTTTTGAAATTCTGGGTACTAACAGTTGGCCAGAACCTTTAGATCGCAGTGAATGTGAAGGAATATAATAGGAGAGGAGCTTGCTTAAATATTGAGCAGCTAAACCATTTAGGGCCTTGTAAGTAATAGGCAAGATTTAAAAATTTATACGGTGCTTGATAGGCAGCCAGTGTAGAGTTGACAACACTGGGCTTATATGGTCATACTTGTTCATTCTCGTGAGAACTCTGGCCTTTGCGTTCTGAACCATCTGGAGTTTTTGGATTAATTTTGCAGGGCAGCCACCAAGTAGGGCGTTGCAATAATCAAGTCTTGATGTCATGAATTCATGAATTAATTTTTCAGTGTCTGGCTTCAAGAGCATGTGTCGAAGTTTTGATATATTTTTAAGCTGAAAGAACACAGTTTTACAAACATTGGAAATATGGCTTTCAAACGATAAATTGTCATCAAAAATGACACCCAGATTTTTGGCTAAAGAAACAGGCTTTATAGAGCATCCATCCAGGATAAGGCACAATTCTATGTCGCTAAGTAAAACTTCTGTTTTATCTGAATTTAATAGTAAAAAGTTGCTAGTCATCCAAGTTTTGATGTCGACTATGCATTCTGTTAGTTTAATGAATTTATGTCTCGTTGGGCCTTTTACGAAAAGTATCATCAGCATAACGATGGAAACTAACTCCATGTCTCTTAATAATTGCTCCCCGAGGTAGCATGTATAAGGTGAAAAGTAGGGTCCCAAGAACTGAGCCCTGTGGTACTCCATATTGGATTTGTGATCGGTAAGAGACCTTTTCACTCACAGCAACACACTGGAATCGGTCAAAAATATATGATTTAAACCATGCCAGTGCAGTTCCACTTATGCCAACACAGTTTTTAAGCCTATTTAGTAGTATGCTGTAGTCAATGGTGTCAAAAGATGCACTAAGGTCAAGTAATACTAAAAGAGAGATGAAGCCACGATCGGCTGACAAAAGCAGGTCATTAGTAACTCTGATGAGATCAGTCTCTGTACTATGGTATGGCCTGAATCCTGATTGGAAATTCTCATAGCTATAACTTTTTTCCAGGAAAGTGCATATCTGTGAAGACACCACCTTTTCCAATATTTTTACATATCCTAACACCAGTGATGTAATAATAATACTATGTAAAGGGTCTATAATTTCAGGTAGCATCTCCTTCAGCAACCTGGTAGGTATGGGATCAAGCATACATGTTGTTGATTTAGATGCTATGATTATTTTTGACAGTTCATCCCTATCTATAGGAGAAAATGACTGGAATTGCTCCTTGGGCAGGTTATGATGCACCATCTGATTTGTTTGTGTCGAAGACAGTTGCATGTTTATGATTTTGTCTCTTGCAGTGTCTATTTTGTTATTAAAGAAATTCATAAAATCATCGCTATTATGGTATTGACAACTGTCAGTGGCAGATGACGCTTTGTCTTTGGTTAATTTTGCCACTGTGTCAAATAGATATCTAGGGTTGTGTTTATTTTCTTCTAAAAGTTTTGAAAAGTAGGCAGATCTGGAACTTTTTAAGGCCTTTCTATAATTTGAAACATTCTCCTTTCATGCTATCCGAAATACATACAGTTTTGTTTGCTTCCAGTTGCGTTCCATTTTCCGGGCTGTTCTTTTCAGAGCGTGGATATGCTTGTTATACCAGGGCATTGGACTGTTGTCCCTAGTCATTTTTAACCGTAGAGCAGGTGCATGTGTACTATGTCTAAGGTGTTAGAAAATAAGAGTTAACATTTTCTGTTGCGCTGTCAAGGTCTTCAGAGTCATCCATTATGTTAGGAAATTAAGACAGTGCAGGTAGGTTTTTGATAAAATAATCTTTAGTAGTAGAATTTATTGTTCTACTGTATTTATAGCGAATAGGTGACTTTGCTGCCGTAAGTAAATGTATTTTACAGGACACCAGATAATGATCTGAAATGTCTTCGCTCTGCTGCAGAATATTGATGTCAATATTAATACCATAAAACAGTATTATTTCTAAAATATGATTACGGCAATGGGTTGGTCCTGACACGTGTTGTGAGACACCAATAGTGTTTAAAAGTGTTTAAAAAGCCAAACCCAATGCATCCTTTTCATTATCCACGTGGATGTTAAAATCACCAACAATTAAGACTTGGTCGGTGGCCTAGTACCGCTTCTGATAAAAAGTCAGCAAATTCCTTGATAAAGTCTGTGTGGTGTCTGTCCCTGGTGGCCTGTAGACAGTAGCCAGTAGAAATGACAAAGTCTGCTTATTTACCACAGATGAAGCTATATTAAGCACCATTACTTCAAAAGAGTTGTAACTAAAGTTAGATCTTTGGGCAGCTGTAAATGTATTCAAATAAAGTGCAGCAACACCTCCCCCTTTGCCTGTAGGATGAGGCTCATGCTCATAACAGTAATTTTGGGGGATTGACTCATTTAACGTAATGTAATCATCCCGTTTTAACCATGTTTCTGTCAAGCAGAGCACATCTAGGTTTACCAGTGCGGGGGACAGACACAGTCTCTATATTATAATATTTAGGTGATTCTGTGTGTTGCAAATTATGTGACATCTGTGGCATGTGACAGCTGGCAGACAGTTGGTTAAGCCAGTCTGTCTGCTTCCTGACCTGGGCCCCAGTTAGTCAAATATTAGTAGTATTAGTAAGACTATATGCCAAATTTGCAACTGGAAGCAAATAAAACTGGAGGTATTTCGGATAGCATGGAAGGAGAATGTTTCAAATTATAGAAAGGCCTTAAAAAGTTCCAGATCTGCCTACTTTTCAAAACCTTTAGAAAAAAAAATAAACACAACCCTAGATATCTATTTGAGACAGTGGCAAAATTAACCAAAGATAAAGCATCATCTGCCACTGATAGTTGTCAATACCATAATAGCGATGATTTTATGAATTTCTTTAATAACAAAATAGACAATGCAAGAGACAAAGTCATAAACATGCAACTGTCTTCGACACAAACAAATCAGATGGTGCATCATAACCTGCCCAAGGAGCAAGTCCAAGCATGGACTTAAGCTAAAACAGAACTTTTACTTGTTGGGCAAAAACCCTCCACACGGAGCGACATAGAACACTGCCTTATTCTGGATGGATGCTCTATAATGCCTGCCTTATTAGCCAAAAATCTGGGTGTCATTTTTGATAATTTATCGTTTGAAAGCCATATTTCCAATGTTTGTAAAACTGCATTTTTTCAGCTTAAAAATATAGCAAAACTTCGACACATGCTCTTGAAGTCAGACACTGAAAAATTAATTAATGCATTCATGACATCAAGACTTGATTATTGCAATGACCTACTTGGTGGCTGCCCTGCAAGATTAATCCAAAAACTCCACATAGTTCAGAATGCAGTGGCCAGAGTTCTCACGAGAATGAACAAGTATGACCATATAAGTCCAGTTGTGTCAACTCTACACTGGCTGCCTATCAAGCACCGTATAAATTTTAAAGTCTTGCTTATTACTTACAAGGCCCTGAATGGTTTAGCTACCCAATACGTAAGCGAGCTCCTCTCCTATTATAGTCCTTCACGTTCACTGCGATCTGAAGGTTCTGGCCAACTGTTAGTACCCAACTGTTAGTAGAATATTAAAAACAAGTGCTTGTGGTAGATCCTTCTAGTATTTGGCACCTAAACTTTGGAATAGTCTTCTCAGTGTTGTCCTGGAGGCAGATTCACTCTGTCTTTTTAAAGCTAGAGTAGGACCCACCTCTTTAATCTTGCCTACACGTAGTCATATGAATTTATTACTCAAATCCCCTAAGGGATTATTAGGCTGCACATTTCCCACAAGAACAGATGTACTGGCTCCACACTAAATCTGTCTGTCTTTCATTCCCCAAGGTCCTATAGTCAGCTGGATCCAAACTCTGAGATCGGATGGTGGGGGACTGGATGAAATGACCCTGAGACAGATCATCAGGATTTGATATTTAATTTGACTTCTTTAGTAATCCTACCGTTACATACATGATAACTTTTAGCTTTATTTTGTTTCCTCCTTAGGCACAGCAGTGTGATGATATGGCTGCAATTAGCAACATTATGCCTCACCGCTTTTTGTTAGCACGATTTTTCAGCGCCCGACACATTATCAAATATAGTTGGAACCATCAGTTTTTCGTCAATAATTAACTATAAATCATCACAATAAACTCTCTTCATATCCAAAAGAGTTACAAATTGCAGCTTTAACGTGCCAGAGAACTGGCCCTCCTGGTCGAGCCTGGCTTGTCCCAAGGTTTTTTTTCTCCATCTATATATCATTGAAATTTTGGTTCCTTGCCACTGTCGCCCTGTTGGCTTGTTTGCTGGAAGACTGCTGACGTCTAACTTAGCCTAGGGTTTTGTTTTGTAAATTGTAAACGTCCAATATTTTACTGTATATATTTTATGTATGCTGCTTTTGCATGTTGTGTAGTTTATGGTACTATTGGAAATCCCTTATAGCCCTGTCCCATAAGATGTTGTCAACTTTATGACATCCTTATGTAAACTGGAATGCATATATTTTGCTCAACAATTTTGTGGCTTTATCGGTTCAGTCAGCTCTTTGTTCACAAACATACTATAGGCCTAGTATATGTAATTATCTATGTATAATCTTATCTCACACATATTATTTGCAATAATACCATTAACATGTATGGCATTTGTTCTGTCTTTTATTAATATTCTTTATTTTTTATGTAAAGCTGCTTTGAAGCAATGTAACATTGTAAAAGCACTATATAAATAAAATTGAATTGAGTTGAGAACCTCAATGGTCCATCAGGACAGACAGGGATTGACACAGGACAATGTTGAGAAGTGGATCCTTGGACTGGAACAGGCTCAGCCACATACTCTTGGATTAAATCAAGCTCTGGAGTGGAATCTTGAACTGAAATAGGTTCTGGAGGAACACATACTTAGAAACCATGTATAGCATAATGCAATGCAATGTAAGTCGCTTTGGATAAAAGCGTCTGCCAAATGTGTAAATGTTAATGGTATTATTGCAATAGTACCATGACCTACACGCAACATGCAAAAGTAAAATACATACATACATTATATACAATAAAAATATTAGACGTTTACAAAACCCTAGGCTAAGTTAGATGTCAGATGTCAGGTTTACGAGAAGAGGAAGAACCCAAATGCAGGCAGCGGTAAAAATATAAGGTTTTATTAAACAAATTAAAACGTAAGAACAGAAAGAAATACAAATTAAACGACTAGAAACCAGAAACTAAATATACTCCTAGAAACAAGAACTAACTACTACATAAATCATAACATTAACTAGAATAATAATTAACATAAATCAAAGCAAACAGAAGCACTAAACAATAAACAAGGCTCGAATAGACACGACGGGTAGACAACACTAGAACAATGAAACAAACAACAAGGACAGAAACTCTAGCAAGCACACACGGGCAGGGCAAGACTATTGAACAGAAACACAGCAACAAACACGGAACAACACGCATCGAGACAACATCCGTATTGGATAACGTGAGCACAGGCAAGAAGACAACATCCAAGAATGACAAAACGAACCAGCACAAGACAGCAAACATGAGGGCATTAAATACACAAGCTAAATGAAATCAGGTGCGCGACATTAACTAAAACGAGATAACAAGGAGGCGGGGTAATGACGCGAGACCGGAGAGCACATGACTAATGAATATTCAATAGCCATGTGCTTCCACACAGAACGCACACCCAGAGCGCGAACTCAAACTCCGACTCAAATCGAAACTAGAACATGCAGAATGAGTCGGAGTCTGAGCCCACGCCCTGACACATAACAAGACAGTCAGGATCCTGGCAAAACGCAATCTTAAAGCTGGACAAAAGCCAGGATCCTGACATCAGAAGTCTTTCAGCAAGCGAGCCAACAGGGCAACAGTGGCAAGGAACCAAAACAACAATGATATAGATGGAGAAAAAAACCAGGATACAAACAGAATTGATTATAATGATTTATAGTTTTTTACTGATGAAAATATGCCAGGCACTGAGAAATTGTGCCAACAGAAGTGGTGAGGCAAATTGTTACTAATCGCAGACATAACATCTCACTGCTGTGACTAAGCAGGGAACAAAATATAGAAACTAAGCTAAAAGTAGTTATGTATATACAGTGCCTTACAAAAGTATTTAAACCCATTGAACTTTTCCACATTTTGTCACATTACAACCACAAACTTAAATGTATTTTATTGAGGTTTTATGTAATAGACAAACACAAGGTAGCACATAATTGTGAAGTGGAACGAAAATGATACATGGTTTTCAAAATTTTTAGCAAATAAAAATCTGAAAAGTGTGGTGTGCATTTGTATTCAGCCCCCCTGCGTTACTTCTTTGTAGAGCCACCTTTCGCTGCAATAACAGCTGTACAGCAAGTCTTTTGGGTTGTGTCTCTACCAGCTTTGCACATCTAGAGACTGAAAATTTTGCCCATTCTTCTTTGCAAAATAGCTCAAGCTCAGCCAGATTGGACAGGGAGCATCTGTGAACAGCAATTTTTAAGTCTTGCTACAGATGCTCAATGGGATTTAGGTCTGGACTTTGACTGGGCCATTCTAACACATGAATATTCTTTGTTTCAAACCATTCCATTTTAGCTCTGACTGTATGTTTAGGGTCATTGTCTTGCTGGAAGGTGAATCTCCTTCCCAGTCTCAAGTCTTTTGCAGCCTCCAACAGGTTTTCTTCCAGGATTGCCCTGTATTTAGCTCCATCCATCTTCCCATCAAATTTGACCAGCTTCCTTTCCCTGCTGAAGAAAAGCATCCCCACAACATGGTGCTGCCACCACCATGTTACACAGTGGGGATAGTGTGTTCAGGGTGATAACTTTTCTGCCACACATAACGCTTTGCATTTAGGCCAAAAAGTTTGACTTTGGTCTCATCTGACCAGAGCACCTTCTTCCATGTTTGCTGTGTCCCCTACATGGCTTGTGGCAAACTGCAAACAGGACTTCTTATGTCTTTCTTTCAACAATGGCTTTCTTCCTGCCACTTTTCCATAAAGGCCATATTTGTGGAGTACACGACTTATAGTTTTCCTGTGGACATATTCTGATTCCTGTGGATTTCTGCAGCTCATCCAGAGTGACCATGGGCTTCTTGGGTGCTCCTCTGACCAGTGCTCTTCTTGCTCGGTCTGTCAGTTTAGGTTGACAGCCATGTCTTGGTAGGTTTGCAGTTGTGGCCTACTTGTTCCATTTTTGGATGGTAGATTTAACAGTGCTCCTTGAGATGTTAAAAGCTTGGGATATTTTTTTATAACCTAACCCTGCTTTAAACCACAACCACAAAATCCACAACTTTATCCCTGACCTGTCTGGTGAGTTCCTTGGTCTTCATAATGCTGTTTGTTCACTGGTGCTCTCCAACAAACCACTGAGGCCTTCACAAAACAGGTGTATTTATACTGAGACTAAATTACACACAGGTGGACTCTATTAACTAATTAGGTGACTTCTGAAGGCAATTGATTGCACTGGATTTTATTTAGGTGTATTAGAGTACAGGGGGCTGAATACAAATGTACGCCACACTTTTCAGAGTTTTATTTGCTTAAAATTTTGAAAACCGTATATTATTTTTGTCACTTCATTATTATGTGCTACTTTGTGTTGGTCTATCACATAAAATCTCAGTAAAATACATAATAAATAAATTGAGTTTGTGGTTGTAAGGTGACAAAATGTGAAAAAGTTCATGGGGTATGAATATTTTTGCAAGGCACTGTAATAGGCATGTACAGGGGTTGGACAATGAAACTTAAACACTGGCCAATTTAGTGTTGAAGGTTTCATGGCTAAATTTGACCAGCCTGGTGGCCAATCTTCATTGATTGCATATTCCACCAGTAAGAGCAGAGTGTGAAGGTTTAATTAGCAGAGTAATAGCACAGTTTTGCTT
>JAZGTJ010003725.1:0-33913 GCA_036877575.1 Botia almorhae
TGTATTTGATCTATATCTGTATTAAATGTGTTATTTCTTACTGTATATGTGTGACAGGTGACGCTCACTCGGGTCCAGATGGTGAGCAGCTGTTTTCTCCACCACTGGCAGACAGGTGACTCACTGCAGTCCCGCCTCCTCTATCACTCCATAGTGTGAATATACATACATCAGCATTCACGACAAGCCATTATACTGTAATATCTGCAATATGGATAAATATACAAAATGAGCAGAAAATCCAGATTTTGTATGACAGTGTTGTGTGAATGTAAAACTGTTGTACAGTGTGAGCTCATCTGCATGATGGATATAGTGTTAATCCCTCAATGTCCCATATTAATATGCACGAGTCTCTGAACATCTTCCCCATTTGTGAAACCTTCTTAAAGGCATCGTTTGTTGGTATGTGTCAAAACCTCAGCTAAAATACATCTCTTAGCTGATGATCCAGTGGGAGAACCAGGAGAAAAGTGTTATGCGCAATAAATGACTGCCTAATAAGCATTAAACACATTTTATTCTTTGAAAAATGTTCATATCTAACTCTACATTTCAGATGACCCAAACTTGGCAAAAGCTGATAGGCAGAGAGCATTTCTGATTAACATATTCAGCTCATTTATTGTTTTTTGGCTTACGTTGCTCTAAATGTATGAATTGTATCAAAGCTTGGTTAGGCAGTTATTTGTGGCACATTTCACAGTTCTTTGACATTTAACACTCTTTACAGGAAAGTGCCATTATAATACAATTACTTTTTTTTGAATGATGTGTAATGCAACAGGCTTGGGGTCAATTCTGTGTTGTACAAGATTATAAAAACATCTATTGAAAGTAAATGTACTTTGAGACTTTGAGATTCACTGTATTGGCCGCAGTTCTGTTGTTGACAATCCTGCTCATGACGTTGATGTTTGTTGTTGTGTTTTTGCCTTGTGTTTCTTTAATGTCCTTGTGTCGCTCGGTTCATCGGTTGGTGGTTCAGTTTGAGGCATATGTCCGTGTGCATGCCCTGGACTTCCACACACATCTCTGGCTGCTCAGGTTGTTTTGATGTCCTTCCTCACAGCAAGCTCCAGGGGGCGTCGGCCAGCTCAGAGGAGGCCGATTCGGGCCGCGTCAGTCCGGTTCTGACGGATCCGGTCATCTTTTCTCCACAACCGCGACAGCAGAACAACCGTCGCAGTGAGTCAACTAAGTGAGAAAGGGAGAGAGAACAGAGAGAGAGAGAAAGAGAGAGAGAGAACAGAGGCCATTTTCTTCCATCTAGTCTGGCTGATAGGATCAGGAAAACTCACAATGACATTAAACATAATGGGATTTTGGAAATGTGGTTTTAAATGTGGAACGTGGAAACTGTGGATTGCTAATTCGCTTGGAATTGAATTACATAACTCTGCATAAAATGTGTTTATGAATGTGCAGGCGTCATTCTAGGTTGATTGTGGGTTTTAGGCTGGCCAGGGACATCTCACTCTGTGGACATCTGTGAGGGTTTGGAGGACTGGACCACTGACCTTTCAAACATCTCAGACTCTGATGAAGATGATGATGTGCTGCTGGTGAGCTTTATATCTGGTTATAAATGCTAACTACTATACAGTAAGTATACAGTTTTACAGAGTCAGTATTACTTACAGTACCTACAGTACTTACTTTCACTTGGTTTCATGCTGGTTTGATTGGTTGTTGTCTTGTAGGTTCCTGGAAGGTACAGAGCAATGGTGGACCACTTAAAATGTGGCAAGGATGATGTAATCATCAAAAGTGGTGATGTCATTCACGTGCTTCAGGAGAATGCCATGGGACTTTGGTGAGTGATTTTTATGCATTATATATACAAATATTTTAATATATAAAAATATATCACAAAACTGTAGCAACATGCTCTTGGCAGCCTGCAGAAATATAATCACTTCGTGTGTCCTTAATTTCCTAATTTAATGTCCTTATTTTACCACCTGTTTCACGCATCCTTGAACCTAACCCTAATTCTAACCCTAAGTCATTTTAAGTAAATGTAATGCATATTTTGTTGGGTATGCACACTGTAAATGCAGGTACTGTAAAATGAAGTGCAGCAATAAAATAAACGTTAATCAGAAACAGTGATTATAATTCTCACAGGCACGTTAAGAATTTGACACGTGGTGGGGAAGGCAAACTTCCTGTGGATAAACTGCAGAGAATGCTGGGAGATGCAAGCAGAAGTCCCTCCATTAGGTCTGGAGGGGAGGTGATGGTGAGTGAACTCTACAGACATACTGGTGTTTGTCAACTCCCAATGTAGAACAGATACTGCATTTTGTTTCATTTCATAGGTTCGGGAAATATAAACAGCAGGAGCCCCAGCATCTCACTAGAACAGCCACACAAACCTCCCACCATGTGACAACCCTACAGGCCATAACTATCATCCAGTACTGTGCCCAGTCACGTCATGTGATCACACAAACAAACAAACAACAAGTCAGAAAAACAGAGCCGCCAGGTCAGCAGAGAATTCCCATCTGCCAGCATTCAGGATTGTGAGCTTTGTTAGAATTGGTGGCAAAATGTGCTTTGGAAACAGAATGAACCAATTACATTAAAACTATGAAGATTCTCCACCTGCATATATAAAGTGTGAAAACAACAGGACATCTGTCCAGCACAGACTCAAGCACAAACTTTACAATAACACAGATCCACTTCATTCTTGGAAAGTACCATCACCAAACTGTGCCATAACTCATATAACAACTTGTGTTTGGGTAGTTAGCAAAGTAAATAAGTGTATTTTAAAAACAGCCAGTAGGAAGCTTGATGGGACGGCTCGTAAACCGACTCAGTTGCTTTTCTCTTCTCTCAGATGGGTGTGAAGGTCGTGTGTTTGTTTAAAAAGCCATTATTAAAGCTGAGATGGACACCAGCTGAGCAGTGGATGAAATATCAACATATTCATCAGTGAATACTCTGCCTCACTTTATTTTACAGTGTCTTTGTTACACACTGTATAATTTCACTGTGACAAAGACACCTTAAAATAAAGTGTAACCAAATACTCCATGTGCCAAATCTTAACATTCCATTTTCAAATATTCCAGGTTGATCTTCATTCCTCTTCTTATTATTTTAATATTTACACTTTACTTTGGCAGCAGTAATTCTCTGCAAGAAGCATTATTTTACAGAACATGTGAAAACCTTGAATTAATAGTCAAAAAGAGATTTCTTTACAGCTTCCGCTGTTGTGCAATTCAAAAAAACATGCCGCTCGCCTTTATATGGTCCATGTGAAGCATTTGTTGTGTTTCTATTCATATTTATTTGAAGGCAGACGTGAGATCAACCTGTGAAGGCAAAGCTGAAGTTGTTTGTAAAGGGATCAGAGTTTTAAAATCATTGTTGACCCATTGGAATAATTATCTCTTTAATATATCAATTATTTCTCCTGGACATAAATAACATTAGATGGAGAGCAAACCGAGACTTTTTCCTAAGTAGCCTCTCAGCAACAAAACTGTCCTCTAGGGAAGACTAAGATAAAATTCAGAAAGGTTGACAGTCTGTTAATATTTTATTAAAAAATTCAGCACATCCACCAAATTTAGGTCAGTTCATGCCATGGAAATAAAACTTTGTTGGCTGGAGTATAAAGATGTAAGGCCACTGTGTAAGCTTGTCCATTCCATTAGGTTTCTTCCTGCACTTATTTCCCTGTCACTCTTTTGAAATGTGCACTTTGTTAACTGCCTAAAAACATAATTGAGTTTAGTGTGCGAGATCTCAAAAACTAGTTCACTAGTTACTTTATTAAAATGTTAAAATTAATTTCAAAGAGTGTCTTCCCATTTTGTTAAAAGGGAAAGTGACACGAATAAGGAAAAAAGGGGTGTGGTCTAGGTGAGTGTCATGTATTCTACTAGTTTCAAGTACACACTTTTTAAAGCCATGCACTTGTGTGCACAGTATGTACAGAAAGAGACGAAAGTGACCTCATGTTGATTTGTGGTATATGAAGTATGAAAACCGTTTCACTAGATGTACAAGCACAAAGTCTATGATAGAAAGCTATATTTTTTCTTGGCTGTTACGATGCTGTTGTTGAATGATGGCTAGTAAATATCAGCGATCTGTACAGACATGTCTGTGAGTTTTACTGTATATTGATACTGTTTATGTACACACGGATGTTTAATTCTGCTCTTAATTGAATAATGTAATATTTGGAGAGCTCTGTTGATCATTTGGGGTCACATGTCCTGTTCTGATTCCGGTAATGTTGCTTATCCAGTACATGTATCTAGAGACGCGGGTGTAGATGCCGTACTTCCCCTCTTTGGCGCACTCGTCACCCCAACTAATGATGCCTGTGAGGAACCATGTGTTCTCAAAGCGAGTGGCGTGGGGCCCACCACTGTCTCCTTGGCAGGAATCCTTGCGTACCGTACTGTACCCAGCACAGAACATGAAGCGGGAGATGGTGTCAGTGCTGCTACCTTTGCACTCGGTCCGGTCCACGTAGGGCACCGCCACCTTTTGAAGGGTGTTGGATTCGATGCCTCCATACCGCAGCCTTCCCCAGCCGCTCACCAAAGAGTCTTGCTCGCTCATAAGCAGCTTCTCCGTAAAGTCATTGGAGCCGAGGCAGATGGGCAGGGCGTAGTCGGTAAACTTGACGGGCGTCTTGAGCTTCAACAGGGCGATGTCATGATTGTAGACGCTCCGCTGAGAGTTGTAACGGGGATAAATGTGATACTCAGCAACATTGTGATCGCTCTCTTTGCCTTCCTTCTTTGTGATGTCATGTTCCCCTGTGGTGATGCAGAACCACAATGAGACATTTACAATATGTGTGACATTACAGAACTACAGAATTACAGACACAAAACAGAACTGTTTAAAAATGATTCAAATAATTCAAGTTAAACAGTCATGTAACAGTAACAGTCATGTGTTGTAGTGTAGTGTATCTTTTACCTGCTCTAATGAAGAAAGATCCAGTCTTTCCTTCAACACAGTGGGCAGCTGTAATGATCCACACTTCACTCAGGAGAGATCCTCCGCAAAAAGCTATTTTATTCAATTTGTGCATAAAAACCACCTGCCAACATAACAGAGGCATAACCTGCACTGCTCACCTCTGCTCATCGAAAAAGGTTTCATGTATCAGGATGTTAATTTTATTGTCTACATTAAAATACAAACAATGTATCGCTGGTAACATGTGACAATAAGGTTTCATTCGTTAAGATTAGTAAATACATCAGCTAACATTAACCTACAATGAAAAATATATTTTTTCAATTAATTAATCCTTTTAAATGTATTTAATGCCAATACAATTGTTGTTATTGTAACATTTTTTAGGAACTTATTAGTAAAGCCTAAATTTTACAGAATGCTTTAGAAGTTTTGTCCACTAGTAGTTCAAGTTAGCTAATGCATTAATCCTAATGTTAACTGTAACATTTCTCTGACCTGCCAGGGAATCTCTCCTGGTATTGCCTCGCTGCCTCCAACAATGCGATGGTCATCGTTTGTTTTATTTTTCATGCTGGGTAAAGTGGGAAGGAATGGGATGTTTTCCAGCGTAGCGTGAGGAAAAGTCGTGTTGTGTGCTGCAAGGCTTTCTGTAGGACTGGTCTCTGTTGCATTAAGCTCTGTGTTATTGGTATAATTGACTGAGGGAATCTGATCTCCATGCTCAGCACTGATAAGGGCCCTTGTCTCAAGAGATTCAGCAATGCTCCTTCCAAGACGCCCACAGGGGTACAGCCCTATAAACACACAACAGCAGGAACACAACAGTCACATTTGATTAACCAACATAAACGTATATTAAAAGTCATGTTAAAATACACAATCATACTCACTGACATTTAAAATACCTTTCTGCACTGGGTGAGGAAAGGTCATTATACGTAATATAGGAAAAATATAGGCCCCTCCCCCAAATCCCCTTTAATTAAGTTCTTGGGGGAATGTACAGAACATGTGAATGTGTTTTCAATAATATAAGACCTTGGATCTATAATCCCCAGTGACATTAAAGTGACTTCATCTAGATGACATAATAAATGACAATGGATTTCAGAACCTGTAGGTTCACAGGTCCTGCCGTCCAGGGCCAGTTTGTAGCCATCAGCACAGTCACACACAGCTCCATAGACTTTATGCACAATGCAGAAATGCATGCAGCCTCCATTATTTAGATTACACTGTTTTGTCATTTCTGTACCAGAGTGACCCATAAAACACAAAATATGATTTTAGCAGAGGGCAGAGCACCAACGCACTGAATATTAAGAACGTCAAAAGCAGAGATGTTTGTACACAGATTTACATAACAATAAACAAAGATCAAACAAAGACCAAACAAATACAAACGTTTACATATAAACAGTTATGACCATTTTAAAAGTGAAAATGAAATTATAAAAAAAAATGTATAATGTTTTATATAGTGTAAATGATACGAATGATAAATCCTCCATGAAGGTCATGTGACTGTCCTGGATCTCACCTAACTCACAGTTCTTCCCACTGAAGCGAACTGGACACCAGCAGGTGTATGTGTTCATACCATCCTCACATTTCCCACCATTCTGACAGGGAGATGATTGACACTGGTCTCCATCTGACAGAGGGAGGAGCCATGATCATGATGTCATCAGTATATTCTGTTACACTTCTGCGATCATTTAAAACTCACAAACGTTTTCAGAGAAATCATGAAGGCTGAGAGATACAGAGAGGCATGAATGTGGTATATACAAAATAATTGAAAACTAATAGTAGCGCTCACCTATATAAGTGATCCAAAATTTCATCTGTAACAGAGACGGAGGCAGCAGCAATAAAGATGTTTAAACTCACAAAAAGAGTCCTAATAGCTTTAGCTAAATAGCTAAAAGACTGGCATTGTGTTTATGCTACTCACGGTTTGTTCCTGGTCCTCAAAAACCTCTCTGGCCTCTTCTAGACTACAGCGCTCCTCATAACATTCCCTCTCCAGGTCACCCTTCATAATCTCCTCAAACCTACCTGTGTTATAGCGCTTGTGTCTCTTCAGCAGAGAGCCAGCAAGCTCTCTCGGCAGAAACACTGCGGCTATACAGACAAATCACAAACACACAGACCTCGTTTAGAGACACATGAAGTGTACAGTGGGCTCACACTTCACGGCACGGAGGTTTTGGCAGAGGAATGCCATTTACTCTGAAAGGCTAAAATTACATTTAACTTTAGCATTACTTTTAGAAGCCAAGATTCAGTTCAGTTCTTTGTTTTAGTTGCATCACGTGTATTGTTGATGATATATTTTTGTTTTTATATTATACCAACACAAAATATGGAAATGTTTGGCACTGTAGTAGCTATTGCCCAAGGTTTTCAAAACATTGAGACAACGTTGCATGTTACATACAGCTTATTTTCTTTTCTGGCTTCACAAAACCTTGACTAGCTCAAACTTAAAATATTTTTGATTCTGAACATTTACTGAAGTATGTGTTGAAAACATCTATATTCTTCTGGAACAAAAGTTATAAAAGACTTCACAGGAATTAGATATAATATGATAAACGAGTGTTAACATACCTGCTGAACATAACCAGGTTTCCAAAAACAAACTACAGATCAAAATAATGAGAAATATCTTCGCCATTTTCTCTTTGTTATGATTTCCCCTCAGCCGAAAATCTTTCCCAACAGTTGAAAATACCTTCCTGATCCGCTCCAAAGTTCAGGACAAACGTGTTTGTACTTCATGCAAACAGATATCTCATTCTGAGGGTGTTTTTTTCTGTCTTTTAATTTCTCCGACATTAAAAGATTTTGATTTTAGAGTTTAAAGTGATTTGTATGATGTACAGTGTTAGTTTCAAGACAACATGTTCCAATGTTTTAAGTAATTTAATGTATTCTGTCACACATCAAAAGCTGTATTATGAATGTATCACGTGTGTTAACATATATACATAGATACGTGCAACATGAATGACTTTTAATGAGTCTGAGAACTCAGAGTGACATACAATTGTCGACTTGGAACCCAGCAAATATTGACTAAATATTATAAAGACTCATTTTGCTCTCATAACTGACATCTACAGCTGCTAACCGGCTACTGGAATACCACTAAATAAAAGACATTGGTAAATCCTTCGACAACAGAAACAACCTGCCTTGCAGAACACAATGTATGCATAGAATATTTGTCTTTAGTGAGGTAAATGAGTCAACATCAGTATCCCAAAAGAAACTACATGAATTCTGTATGACAGTATCTTGTACTAAACATATGAAGAAGCAGACAGATCTAACATTTTAGAGTTTAAAATTTTAAACATTTATAGAGCTCATATCCGACCATTGAACTCACAATAGCACTGACCTGAATTTGCCCCTTTTATGTAACAAACTTCTCTGCGGGAGTCAGACAGGAAGTATAAACTACATAACTGATGTTGCTTTTGGATAGGAAAATGTAACCTATGGTGGCAAATAAAAAACATATGGTGGCAAAACTATGTATTTAACCGTTTGCATATTCTATGTCTTATGTAAACAAATAAATTCTAACTGAATACTTTAATGTTGAATAATATAGGCCTCATTTTGAACTTGTGTGGCAGTGTGTGAGACCAGCTCTGATATTCTTGTGCCTATTTTAATATTCTTTGATTTTTTTCTCTGCATTTACTACATGAAAAATGATGGTTTGTGATGTGATGCAGTTGGGCTGATTCACAGCATCTGTTGACAACAGAGTGACGAAACCAATGAATGATTTTGCGTAAACGTTCTACGTAACTCCAAAGAATGTGACTGAAGCGTTAACGGTGGCTTGCGTCATTCATCACGTGGGGAAGTTTGGGGACTTGGTTTCACAACGCGACCTCAATAGTGATACACCGCCATGTGGTCTGATTGACGTGTCACAGGAGCGCGCACCAGCAGCGCTCAAATGGTCATCTCGCACGCTTCAAACCGAACGACACCAGCAGTGCGAGAGGTGCTAAAGAAAGTGGCTTTTAAAGCATACTGCTATTTCTATGACTTGCTTATTCAAATCTTTTTACGCTTTGCTTTGCTGCCTTGTCTTTTGTCATATGGAACAAAGCGGAGCGCTATGCACACCCGCCAGAGAATATTATAACCGCTAGCAAACGGTAAGGATTCAGTTATACTATATTGAAATCCATGACAAGACTAATTGTAAATTAAATGCATGTATGTATGTAATTAAACCACCTTCTATCTCAAGATATTTGATTTGTTTGAAGTGTTTATTTTGGAGGCCATATGCATTCTTTAATTCAAAATATATAAAAATATATATATAAACATGGCTGTCATTATAAGACACCATTCAACAGAAACCCATTTCTCTGTTAAACAGCGCTCGTAAGTGGAAAGCTGGTCCCTTTAAGGAGGGGTTGGCCACTGTTGAATTGAAGAGCCAGTTTTAAATTATAGGAGCGATTTGGTGCGTATTATCATCTGGGATTCTTCGCCAAAACTGGGATCTATGAGCGGGAAAGCATTACTAAAGAGTAAAGAAGACAAAGATGCAACCAAGGGTAAGACATCGCGTGTGTAGTTTTTCCGAGTAAATTATGCATTTTTCTTAAAAAATTGTTATTTTGCCGCAAAAAGGAAAGCTGTTCGTGGTCCCTATTCAGGCTGATGCAGACGATTAATTACATTAGAGAGTTATGAATTAAACAGAACATTGTCGAGCAACGCACGCAGAATAATAAAGATGTATTCATTCATTGCACAGCAATCATTTGTCTACCAGCAGAAGCCTCTATAGATCGGGATTTTAACTGTATGTATATACATAGGGACAACGTGTACATGCGATGTTTATTTACGATCATATGGAGATGCGGTCCCTTTAAATCTACTGTAAAAGACCAGCGCGCTTTACGCGTGGCAAAAATAGCTTTGCGCTTTTCTTTAAGTAAAGCTATTGCCATGGAGACAAAAAAGATATACATAGCATGCTGTATAAAGCGATGATTACAGTGGTTTGCTCACAGGAATTTAAAAAGCGTATTTTATTGTGTAACATCGTATAAGGTCAACAAGCATCCAAGTGCGTGTGTGAGTACGAATGTATGTCTGTGTTTGTGTGTGTGTGTGTGTGTGGTGTGTGTCTGTGTTTGTGTGTCTGTGTGTGTGTGTGTGTGTGTGTGTGCGTGTGTGTGTGTATGTGTGTGCGTGTGTGTGTGTGTTTGTGTGTGTGTGCTGTTGTGTGGTTGGGTTTCAGTATTACAGCCTGAAGCCCCTGCGACCGGTGTGCGGAGGGTTACATCTGATTACGCTGTTACAGGAAAAACTCATTAAAGTTTATTACGTCATGAAAAAACAATTGACACACCTACTCGTAGGTCATGTGAAATGAGGGGTCGTTAAAAAAGACACAACTTTTAATTATGTTTAACAGGCCTGTGGGAATCCAGCTTAAATGAGAGAACATTACAAGGTTCTTTTGACTTTAAAAACTTAGTTCACTTAGTGTCTCATTAACCATTAAATTCTGTTCAATGCGTTACACCATTTGTGCCCATTTCTTATTTTCTTTTCTTCAAAGGGTAAATGATGCAAAGTTGACATTTTGAATCATCACAAGCTGTGAGTCATTTCTGAAATTGCATTGCTGCATTGCTGGGGAAATAGTGAAGCTATAGTAAAGGAAATGATGTCATTATTTACTCCTTCATATTGTTACGTGTTGTTGTTATTGTTTGGGTAGAAGTTTTGAAAAACAATGTTTTTCAGTCCTGGCCATACAACAACAGTTAATAGTGAACATGTCACATTTCAAAAAGGACCAAAAACACATTATGAAAGCACTTAAACCATAATTATATTAATGTAAGCTGCAGCTACAGCTTTTGTGAGGGAAATCGCACAAGTTGTTATAGCACAAGCTGCATAATAATTCTTAATAAATTCTACTTTTGTGTTCCACAGAAAAAAATACATTTACACATTCATTCAAAATTGATCAGTATTCAAATCGTACCCACAACCTTTGCACTGCTAACACAGTGCTCTACCAACTGAGCTACAGGAACCACAAATAAAAGCTTTAGTGTCTCGAATGACATGAGGCTTCATCAATTGTTACAAAACAATAAACCGTAATAATAAATTGTATTAAATAAACAGTTTTTTGGGTGAGCTAGTTCTTTAGACTTGTTTGAAATGTGCGACTAAATCTGCTTTACCACCAGATGTCAGTATTATCTTTTCAAACGTGTGCTGTCATCAGTTACTCTCTCTCTCTCTCTCTCTCTGCCTCTCACTGTGTGTGTGTGTGTGTGTGTGTGTGTACGTGCACCCTGGCATGCATCTGTATGTTAGTGTGCAGTTTGTGTATAATGTTTATATATAATCATGCCATAATCATTCCTAATACTTGCTGTTCTATCTTTGTTGAAGTATACACAGTTCAAGATGGGACGGAGTACATTCTCTTGTGGACAGAGTCAACTCAGTCTATTGCAGTAAATCAAAAAGAAAACTCACCATTTCATAATAAATGCCAGGAACTCTTTTGCTGTCCATTCTGGAAACTCTTTATTCTAAAGACAAAAGAGAATATCGAAGGTTTGTTGAGATAAGAGCTTTAGTCTGTCTACGCAGCACCCAAATATCAACTGCAATGGTTAGCATGACTCTTATGTTTGTCCCAGAAAAACAAGGCTTTGTTCACACAGACAATTTGGAAATTTGATTTTTCCTCAGTTTTATTTTTTATACTGACTGTTCAAGCTGCAAAGTGTATGTGGCCAGATGAGATTTTTTTCTGTTCAGACAGGCTGTGGCTTATCAAGCACCACATTTGTTGTCATAGTAACGACGCAAATGTGCTTAGCTTCGTCGTGTTTAAAACTTTAGCAATTGGTGAAGAGGTAAGACCGACCGATCCTTACTGAGACGCATTATGTAAAATCTGATTTGAAACCACCTCTAAACGTCATGATACATAGAATTCCCACTTCCACGAGTTTCTGTTTAGACAGAAAAAAACGAAACAGATGTGTGTTGTGTAGCCCAACAATGTTCCTGCTCGATAGTTTTCTGCCTGTGTGAACAGCTCAAAATAACCTTCAGTAGGACCTCACCTCTTTAACTACCGTGACTCCTGCATGTGTTGATTATACTTCCAAGCCTGTTGTACTGTGCACTTCAGAAACACTTAATTGGTTCAGTTGTACCTCTCAGTTCATTTCACACCTCTTAGCGCCATCTAGTGGTACTGTGTGACATCAGCTTCGCCAGGGTGGGGTTGTTTTCTTAGATTAAAAACAGATTTATTGAAGCCAAAGCTTAATTATGTGCTGTTTAGTACCTGCCCCCAGAGGAGACCAGAAATGATTCGGTTTTTAATTCTAGTCTAGTGTTTTGTGTTTTGGCAAAATGGCCCAACCTGTAGCAAATTGAACTGGTTTATTTACATTACGATGGCATCTTGATTTGTAATGTATTTTTTGTTTATTGTTTTCTTGGCTGGGTTTGGCAAACAATAAACAATGGTTTAACTTGGTAGTTATATATTCAAGGTAGTTATTACGTTATGTCAATAAAATATACAACACAAGATTGTAACTATATCTGCCACAGGACGTAACAGGATTACAAGACTCACATACACATTCACAGTCAAAAATCACATACAAATGATTACAGCAGCTTGTACAGGGTTATTAATGTGCATTTTGGTTTCTGGCTAATTCTCCAGTTTCTGCTGGATGCAATTATCATTGCAGTGTGCTTGTTAATGGCAAAATAACGAGGTCCTTATCTTTAGAAACCAACAATAGCATAAATGAGTCAAATGAGCCAACTGCCAGAGAAAGCGAGGACAAAAAACCTGCATTAAACACAATGAGATTACATAAAGGTCTTGTGTATACAGTGACTGATATGATCCTATATTTACATTAGATTAGATGCATTAGATTAGAACACATAACAGGAAAGAAAGCCGGGCTAATTTAATTCCCTCTGTTTGAGAAAAATCCTGTTTCCTCATTACGTCAATATCTCATTAGTGTCTCTGAACCGCTGGTGATGCGGCTGATTCTGCCGCGCGGATCTCAACTGTTCCTAAACTGTTCTTGGTTACTGGCGCTTGTAAACCAGCCAGATCTCTTACGTTTATATTTACAAGAGTAATGTATAAACGCAAGCTCCTTATCCAGGAGGATTGTGTTTTATGGCCTGCTGTTTCTCAGGATGTCGTTTTGTCAACAACAATATTGTAATTTATTGCTGACTATAAAACGGATTTAAAAAATATATTCAGACGTACAGTTGATATTTGGTGGCTCTATTATGGCATTTAAATTTAATTTCCATCTTCAATGGCACCGCATTTTTATTCCGCTATTCAGCTCATCCACTTGCGCCCTCAAGCAGAACATTTAAGCAAATCGTCGAGCGAGAGAAGCGAACATAATTCGTGATTAAGGTTTCATTTATCACGACAGAGGCTTGGGAGTGTTCGCCTCAAAGACCAACTCCGACTCCAACTCCAATCTCTCAATCTCCTCGCTGTGAATGACCCTGAACGGAATCTTGGTGTTGGCAGTATCACAAATGCATCAGATGAATCATTGATGAGGCGCCCTAAACTCGTAGTGGTCTGTCAATAATAGCCGATAATGATCCGCTATGATCGCGGGCCAGAGCTCGGTTAATGGACGGAATGCTCGTGAGATGTAGTTGAAAGTTTGGAGCGCTCTTTTCTTGTGCTTTGCGCACTCCGTGCGGATGAGTGAAACCATCTCTGGACGCATAGCATGGCGTTTCCCTTAAGAAAATCAGTATCAGGTACAATTGTAGACATCTGCGCCAGATCAAAGGGTCTTTATTAGTAGGAGTGGTATGCACAAATGTATAACGTATCTATGTATAATATATATATGTTGCGCTTGATGGCATGTTTTAATGGTTTTGCTTATCACCAGACAGACGTGGGTCTTCGGCGCTGTCCCCGGTGCTGAAATTTGCTACAGTTCAGTTGAACTCGAGCCGGTCAAGTTTTCTATTTTTTTCCCTCGCAGTACGATTTCGTAAACTATGCCTGGAACATATTTAGCTTCTGCATTAAACCTATAGATACGTTTCGTGAAACAATATGTTTCTGCTGCGCTTCCCATTAAGTCGATGGCACCGCCCATCTTTTCCTCTTTATTTGAAAAGTCAGAAGAAATGTGTTACGTAACGCGCCTCGTTGTTGGTCTTCTTTGAGAACAAACGGATCTGTATATTTTCTGAGGTCAGGTAGTAAGGCACAGATAGGTGAACCATATTGCAATGCAATAAGTACCATGTTGTTGCTACGTAACGTGCTGGAAAAGTAAGAAGACGCCAAGATACACCACAGATTGTATTTGTTTAATGAGTGTACAGTGCAGTCAGACCGGAACACATCAGGCTGCTCTTAATTTCAGTGGACGCTGTTCGTACACGGCGCCTTGTTGAAGACCACAGTCACGTCTCTCGGGCTGTCTGTCACCATGCAGCCCACTGAATCCGTGCTGCAGAAGCCACTGCGAGAGGAATGAGGTTCGTGCTGCAGAGAGGATGTGGATGGTTTTCCCCTTGATGGATTCACGGATCGCATTGCTGACATCACTGGAGACAGCGAAAATCACATTTCTGCGCTTTGAATTATAGTTCCGAAGTGCTTTTTTTGCACGCCTCTTAATTTCCATATTTTGGGCGGGCTCGGGTAATAGGGACGAGTCCATTAAGCACCTATGCAGAGCTTCACTGCTGAAAACATGAGCACATCTGCAGGGGAAGCAGCCGAGACCACCGGGGAAATATAAACAGCGATGTCGATTAATTCGCTCAACTTTAATTAACGGGTGCGCTATTAAAGGGGGGGACGCAATTCTCCGCCTCGCTCTCTCTCTCTCATGCCTGTTTCTAGCATGAAGAAAATATTTAATTCTTTCTCGAGACGCGATGTGTTAACAGGTGCTTACGTTGTTCTCTATCAGTGCCTGGCTTAACACTTCCACTAGCCTCGGAATAAGGGAGCTTTAAATCATGGCACGATGGCAATCGTTTCCTTCTCACGCAAACGCGTTGTTATAGAGGTCTGTACAAAAAGGCAACATTTTCTGGAACAGAGCTTGTATTCCCCCGGAGAGAAGTGGGGCTGCTGTCCGGGAGCTCCTGCAGCATGTCAGAGCACAACAACAGAAGCTGAATAAACTACTTAGCTGCGATGAATGTTTAAAACTAAGTGATATATGTTTTTGTCTGGACATGCTCAGCCCGGGTGGGGGAAATGACCACTACGTAGTCCATCGCGGAGCATTGATTTTTCTTTATTGGTGACAATGTTTTGAACACACGGGGACTTGGACACACAACGCATTGTGTGTGTGAAAGGCTGATTTTTAATCTGCGACGCGTCGTCACACCACAACGCCAAACTGGCTACAGCCGCAGCGATCGCAAGCTCCCTCATTCGGCAGAAGAGGCAGGCGAGGGAGCGAGAGAAAGCCAATGCCGGCCGCTGCGCCAGCAGTCCCAACAGGAGCATAGGCAACTGCGAGAAACCCAGCAGCCTCAACTTGTTCTCACGCGTCAAACTCTTTGGCTCAAAGAAACGCAAGAGAAGGCGGCCAGGTCTGACGTTATGTGTATTCTCCTTTTCAGACTGTACCCTAAAAGCCCTGTTCATCAATCATCACCATCACCATCACCATCTTCATCTTCTTAGACTTTTTTTTGACTGTGTTAAACACTTTCCTGGTTGAGTCTTTAACTCCATGTTGTTAGAATGATGTATGAGGTGTGTACCAGGAGACTTGACTAAAATCCACTGTTCAGAGTAACAAGACAAGGAATTTCACAGCTCACTGCTTTTAAACACTGGCTTTCTTTAGAGCTAGAGCTGATGTTGCAATATGACCAGGGCACACAGCACTAGTATCTCCACTTTATATCATGCAGTCTACGCAGTCTGAGTCAGAGATCTGGTCATACAGATATCTGTGCAACTGTTTGGGCTGTGTTAACTTTCATTAGTTTTTCATTGTCACTGGTCATTTGTTTTTAATATTTTGTCTCAACTTGACAGGGAAACTGGGGCTGGTCTTTAATTATGTTTAATATTTAAAACAGCACCTTCAGGTATCATTCAGTATACTGAACAAAATCTATTTAATGCAGTAAATAAAAACAGTCCATGATCTTATTTTTTCAATTAATCCTTAAATCCAGTGAGTTTCTGATTGCAGACGTGAACCTTTTCTGTTCAAACCTTAAAATAGTAATGTGTAAATGTCTCATTTCCTAATATTAATTATTAACTCTTAAGAGAAAAGTGAATAGAGTTACTTTAAATATCACCAATTGATATAAAACAGGATGATGTAAATTATAATTGTCTTTATTTTTGCTGTCATTACTGATTTTGTTTTGCATTTTATTTTACTGTGAGGGGAGAAAGTTTTTCCAACTAAATTTCAGAGGCATTTAGCTACAATCACATTGTTACTGAAATTTCGATGAGGCATATCAGTAGCAAATTCCAAATGATGTAATGTTGGTATCGCTGCATGTTATTAGTTAAAAGACATCAGTGATCCAGTAGTTATGTCACCTGAACACTGAGGCATGCTTGGTGAATGTTTGGATCCTGCTGGCACCAGCACACACTGTGTTTTCTCAATGCACATTTTATGGTTTTTCAACAGTCGTTTCTTGGCTTTCACAAGTTGTTCCTTTGTGCTGGATGTTCTCTTCTTCTTTTTCAGCTCATATATTTTCCTGTTGCACGCCCCTCCTGTTCTCTCTGTCTCTTTCTCTTCACCCTCTTCCTAAATGTTGTCCTCCTAATTCCACAGAGCCTCAGCTCAAGGGGATAGTCACCAAGCTGTACAGTCGACAAGGCTTTCATCTACAACTACAAGCTGATGGGACCATTGATGGTACCAAAGAGGAAGATAATAGCTATGGTCCGTTCACCACGTGACACGCTTAAACATGACAAAGCCTAAACACGTCTTTCCATTGGGTTTAAAGCTGTTTTGTTGTACTATAACTTCACAGCTATTTTCAACCTCATCCCTGTTGGGCTACGGGTGGTGGCCATACAGGGTGTCCAGACAAAGCTCTACCTGGCCATGAACAATGAAGGCTACCTGTACACCTCTGTGAGTACACTTTGATTTTCACACTTTATGGGTTCTTCTGAGTGCAGGGCTGTAGATGTCCAACAATTTCTGTCTGAAGGGCAGCCTGCTCCTCTCAATGTAGTTAAATCAATGGCTCAGACAGCGTCATGAACAGAAGTAGCCTCACGCCTGAGGACCCGAGCCGCTAACTTAAAGGTTGCAGGTTGGCTCCTAGACAGCAGCGATCAATGGGCTGAAGAGTTAATGAGATCCAACTCCTGCCCAAACACCATCTGCCTTTCGTACTCATTAACGCTTTGGCCGATTATGTTCAAAGAAGAGATAACGAGCATATTTAGACACGCTTGTTAGCACCTCCGCACAAAATTCTTAGATAATTTACACTTGGTATAATTGTGGGTTTTTTGGACTATCTTTAGAACGCTCATGGGGGATGATGCATCACCAAAACCGCACGGTACCCAAAGAATTCGCTCTCTGCCCAATACAATCTGCAGTTATTAAATATGATATATTTGATATATATGAATATAATATCACAATAACACACTAATGCATATTCTGGTTTGTGAATGCCTCTCTTGTCTAATTAAATAAACTACAGCGAGAGGAATAATTTAGTGCAGAGCCAATAAGTGCTACTGTCAATTCAAAATGTCAATTTGAGCAACATTGCCGGCATTAGGTAGAAACCTTGAGATTTGCAGTGTGGCTTTGATACCGGCCACGCCAGACTTAAACCGCAACACTGCAGCAGGAGAGTGTTTGCATTACTTCTTTATGTATCCACCTGCGCGTGGGCTTGCCTTTGACTCCCCACCCACAGGGATACTCAAACTCGCACCCGTGTTGCTCGGCCGTGCTCGCATCTCCTTGTTGATTTTGAGAAGTTGTTTTCCCCAGAATGAACGTATTGATCTGCAAGAATGAGTCAAAGTGTTTTAGGCCTCAGGAGTTTAATGGTAATCAATCTGCGTCACAAACAGGGAGGAGAGCACAAGGGGCGACGTGCTACCCTGCTTAGAGCTCTTATTACAGCTCCAATCAGAGGAATTTACCTCCAGATTTAAAGAGAGATCACGATAAGCTGATGGGCAGATATCGACAGAGGCCGGTCTGGATCATAAGTATCATCTATAGCTCAAATCCGTGTGTCTCATCACTGCTCTGTTCATCTGTCTTTACATGCTGCAATAAGTCATTATCTTTATCTGTATTTTGCCTTACCAGTGAATATACATATTGTTTTATTAATATTATACTATAATATTAAATAATATTACTAAATATAACAGTAAAAATACCTAAATATCTGTAACCCTCCCATGCTGTTGAGAGCCGTTTTTGAGTCTGTTTAGACTTGAACCCAGATGTAACTTAATTAACTTTAAGACATTCTTTATAGTTATTCATGTAACATCAACTGTTGGAGAAAAGTTGGGATTTGTCGTGGAGCCAATCTGAGCCTGTAAGAGCCAGGCTAACAGCACAGAAGCATCAAAACGATACATTTACCACAGCATCTTGAATCAGATGAGCGAATCTTTTGTACGGATGTTTAGATATATTTCCTAGTAGAAAAGAGACAAAATTCTGAATAGGATAAATGTGTTTTTGCAGTGCAGGCTCTCTTGCACACTTTCTTAAGCAAACACACACACACACAATCACACACTCTCTTGCTTATGCAAACACACACATACACACGCACACATATTGCTCTTTCACTCTCTCTCTCTGTCCACACTGACGATTTCTCTGTTGTCTTCTCAACCTATTTACCGTACGCAGGAGCACTTTACGCCAGAGTGCAAATTCAAAGAGTCCGTGTTTGAGAACTATTACGTGACGTACTCGTCAATGATATATCGGCAGCAGCAGTCAGGACGAGGCTGGTACCTGGGTCTCAACAAAGAAGGTCAAATTATGAAGGGCAACCATGTGAAGAAGACCAAGCCGGCTGCACACTTCATCCCCAAACCTCTCAAAGGTTCGTTCAAGTGTCTCCTATACAGTTCCTCAGGCTGATAGCTTTCTAAAAATATCTCCTTTAGACTGAGAAGATATTAGTCGATTGTAGCACATGAATTTAAAGCAGCTTATTGGCTTTCCAGCATGTATACAGCTCTGATTGGTGCTGAAGTCCAGAAACAAATAGTTTATGGAAGTAAACAAACACCTGGTCGGCATGTCACAAGGATGTGGAATCTCGTTAAAAATGGATGTTTTTATACAGTTAAAGATAAGTGATACATAAATTTACTTAATTAACCTCAATTCTGACACCACAAATACATATAAATGTATTAGATTATGTGTGTGTATACACATACACACAACTTCATTCTTGACACCGAATTCACGCTCAGTTTAGCCAGTTTTAACTTAACCACATTTATTTAATGTATCAGTATCAAGACATCCCATCCACCTGGGTATTTAGTTGCTCTGAACTCTCCCTTTAAATAATGTTACTGAGAAAGCTTATAAAACACAGAACTATGCAGATTTTTACTGCTTAAATTAAGTTGGTGCCTTTTGTTTCTCAGAACTGGGTAAGTCAGAATGGAAATCATAAAAATCAGCTGCTTTTGTGCTGTCACAAGTGAAGCTTGGAGAACTAGACATTGCTCTGCTTGAGATAAGCTTGGGAGCTTACAACTTGATTTAAACCCAAAGTTATCTGATATTAGTCCAGTGTTTTTGTGTCATGTAAGAGCATTTTGGACACTAATGAAAGCTACTGACCAACCAATAATAACGCCAAACTTCTAGCCCAGGAACATGTGAGAACTCCTAAAACCACTATTCTTACATTGTGATATTCATTAAGGCAAGGCTGGGAAACTCCGGCCTTTGTGCTCCACTTTCCAGAGTTTAGCTCCAACCTGATCAAACTCAACTGCTTTCAGCATTCTAGCGATCTTGTTCAGGCTTGTCTAATTAAGGTTTGATCCAAACTCTGGATCCCTGGAGGAAAGTGTATTATGTGGGTCAGAGTTTCCCAACCCTGTAGTAAGGCCTGTCACTTGTGTGTCTACCTTTTATAGTTGCCATGTACAGAGAGCCGTCACTCCACGATCTGACCGAGTTCTCGCGTTCTGGAAGCGGAACTCCAACCAAGAGCCGCAGCGCCTCAGCTATGCTCAACGGCGGCAAGACTTTGAGCCAGAATGAGTCAACATAACGAGTCGCAGGGCACGACTGCCGCCCACTGACGTACGGCTGCTGTACGGACTCCACCAACAATTTAACAGCACAAATGTGTTTACAAGAGTGTGGTGAAACCCTTAGCTAGTCGCTAGCAAGTGTTTCCTGATATCACTGTGATGAGAACTCAAGTGTGAAATCTTTCCAAGAAAACATACGTTGTACAATCTTCTGCAGGTCAACCTTGTGAGACTAAGTAACCAAGCCATTTTACTGATGAGGGGATCTGTGTCCGTTTGCGGGCCATCCCTGTTTCCATGTGTAGCATATAGTGCTGTGGTTCTCTCTTAGGTCTTTGCCTCTTCCACGATACTGTCACAGAAACTTCTAGAACACCTATTTTTGTTTTGCTCCGTTTTTCATAGGGAACTCAATAGTGCCAAGTCAGCTATAAAGACAATAGAAGCTTGTGAGACCAATTTATGGGTAGATAGAAACACAATCCCAAAGGTTTTGGACATATGTCAGAAGTCTTTCAGCTCAGCCTTTTTGATGCAGCGGTTTATTGTCGTGTGCTTTTCAGAGCAGCTATTTTGCCCCTAGTGTCTCTTTTAATGTATTTTTTAGCTTTCCGGCACACATTAAATCATAGTTTGGTCTGTCTGCACACCAAAGATGTCATTAGTCTTTTGTATGAAGGTGAGTTAATTTGTGTCATGCCGTAAGCATGAATGTTCCGCAGGAGTATTTGAAGACTAATATTTGTTTGTCCCTGTGTGTGTCTGTGTTTATGCCTGTTTTTTTATTTTTGTCTGTTTCTTCTCTTCTAATTTTGGAACACAGGATCTTGGACATAATACTCAGTAATACTGAGTAATACTAAATCAGAAAAGGTATAAGTTATTGATTAGTATCAACCCGTTCAGATTGCTGTTGCATAAAACAGGGAAGATTTTACTATTTTTTGTAAACAAAACTAATGAAAACAATGAAAGACAAACTTTGTATTGTTTCAACAGGGCTAAGTAAGCATAATGTAATGTAAAAATAAATCTTTCTGTTGAAATCTTCTTTACAGTCCTCAGTGGTCAGGCAGCAACAACTGGTTATAATTTTTGGTCAAATTCCAATCTTTTCATGTATGTTTGAGGCATATTTAATGCATGGGGGACAGTGGACGCTGCATGTTGTGTGGCTATGTATATTACCTTATAATATGGAACATGTGCTCTAATGGATACTGGAGTAAAATACAAATGTATATATATATATGCATTTTATCCTGCTACCTGCCCGTTTATTATTTGTTGTACATTTAAAAAGCTGCACCGAATAAAATGTTTTGTATGTTCAGAGCATTTGTGATGTTTTGAAATACTTATGAAGTATTGAAAGTTTGTGCTTTAGCTTATTATAAGTTCTACTTTTGAGTTCTGTTTCAAACCAATACTGACAATGGAGTAAGTGTCTGTTTTTACATGAATACATGGCAACCCTGCTTTAAAATACAAACTACATGACATGACATCATCGTGATACATACAGCCATTGTGCTCACGGGAACACAGGTTCGTATTTGGCCTGTGTCATGTCCCAATCCACTGCACCTGTAAGTTGTATGTTTTTTTTATATACAACCAGAGACAAAAAGCTAAAATGAATCAATAAAATGTATATACAAATAAAACTGTAATATTTTAAGAATCTTTAATGCTGTAGTGTACACACCTCTATAATCACCCTACTAAATAGCATTATTGTGCTTGTTTACATTCATAGGTATATTTTTCAGTGGTTAATAAACGAGTGTTGGTACATATCTAGTAACACCTTTAATATAACTAACAAGGTAATTAATTGCTTCATGTATTTGCTTCTATATCAAATGTGACTAATTAATTTCATAACAGATTTCTTAATAATAATAATGTTAAAATGATCAAAGGTAACTTTACTTTTTACCTTTATCTCACAATAAATGTAATTATTACCATGTAAAGTTCTTAGTAATATTAACTGACAAAAAGTCTATTTGCCTGATTCATTAATTTTTCTGTAGCAGTTTATAAGTGGAAGTCTTTCACCCTTTGAATATGTAGAATCAATAGCATTCAGAACCCCTCAGGAATGAACCTAATGTTCATTTTGGCACCAAAGTGCATAAAACAGCGATGAACTCATCTGAATTTAAACCATAACTCGTGAATAAACATCAGGTCAGCATGCGCCGTTTAATTTTTAAGTAGATAGTTCTACCTGTTTTCTATTCATGAATTCATATTGATAAAGACGCTCTGAATGAAGAAATTGATTTTGAGGTGATTTGCTTCACTGGTATGGCGTAATGAAACTTTGAACATGGCTAATGCATAACCTATTAAGATCTGCTGTTGTTTAATGTACTGTAAATTAAAATTATATATTAGACCATTCAATTCTATTTTACTCTGTTACTCTGTTACTTACTAGTACTCTGTAAATATGATCATCTAACATCAGTTTAAAACAAGTCCATGAAAATTATATATTCCAAGTAGGCCCTGCTTGATTTCATTTTCAATAGGTTGAAATGCAATCAAGAGTTTCATAATGACCAATAGTGTAAAACAGATGTGATGTAAATACAGAAAATACTGTACCTTAAACTTGAATTATATTCCCTGTCATATAGTGTGTGAAGGTATTCTGTCAATATATTTTCAAAGAATCAATCTTAAAGGTACTTAAAGATTCTGACAGATCCACGAATGAAAGATCCAAGACCAAGTAGTCAGTATGATATAAACAAAAACATGTGCCTCCATAACTTCAGTAAATGCAAAGTCTCCTTATGCAAATATAGAATTAGACATCACCACTGCCCAGGCTAAGGCCATCAAACCTATGTTAATATTTCATAACCTGAAATTAATTTTGAATGAACTGGGCTTTCGTTCCCAACAAACCCAGTGAGACAGGATTATATGCCCCTGGGTGAGGTGCTAAAGACTTTGCATTCATTAACATTTTTATTTTTATATTAGCACTACATGGTAGTAAGGATGTGACATCACCTGGTTAGCAACCAGATGGTGCTCGATCTAGAAGCTGATATGGACATTTACACAAAATGTGCATATCTTCCACAGAACCACACATACATACACAAACATGGGTGTTGTGTGTGCGGTGAGGCTGATGTGGAAGAGTGATGAGGGATATTTAGAGACTGAGGAAAGGAAATGAGATGGAGAAGTGAAGTTATGATGGACAGCTCGCTGCTGATCCGGTGTTTCTAAAATCTGATTCCAGATGCAGTGCTCAGGAAATTGTGCTCTGTGCTGCACCAATAAATGAAAATAAGGCCGCTGATGAAGAAACACTAGACAATGGTGAGTCTGGGCTAAACAGTGTGTACAGTGGGGAGCTCAGCTTTGTGCAGCCATGCGTGGACACAGCACAGTAAATCCATAAGGTAAATCTGAGATAGCCACAGTTTGGTGAGCACTGATAACGAATTTGTAAAATGATTTCATTGGCTACTGCGTGTAATATAAAGTTGTCACGCAAGTTCTTACATAATTCGCAAGCTTAGTCACAGGAAAGACTCGGTGTGTTACATTTACAGCAGAACAGTTTGACAGGGAGCAGATCTGAGCGTGAGGTTTCCATCTGTTTCGCTGCTTGTGTACTGCGAGTGCTGCTTTGAAAGCCATGATGTTGATTAAGTGCAGAAGAAAGGCGGGACCGACAGCCTGTGCAATCACTGGTTGCCATGGAGTCAGTGATGATGTACTTCCAACGGTTGTGGGGACTCTTTCAAACATATGGCAGACCAATCACATATAGCTTGTTTGCTGCTGGATGTGCACATATCTCTATGACAATATTTACACTGGGTTACTCAATACTGGAGAAAATGCAAGTCATGTTAAATGATGGCCGTCAGCTTATATGAAATTTCCTACAAGCTGTGAGTCAAGCCATAGGGAGAATCTAAAAGCTTGTAGCTTTCATAAGACGACAGACCGGGTTAAAAACGCATGCCCTATGTCCAACCTTGGAATGTTTGTTGGTTTGTTTTTAAATGCATTTTAAACATATATACAATGTGTTCTTCCTTTCTTTATCTCTCTATCCACAGGGATTCATACATATGCACACATCAATCATGCACATGTGCTGGCCAACATCTTAATACAAGACCCCCCCCAACACACACACTTCACAAATATAACCCACACCACCAGTTTGTGTAAAATCATAGCTTCTTCCACAAAATCCCAATAATACAGGATAACCAAGATCTATAAGACCGTCAGCAGTGTATAGATTTCTCAGACTCCGTGCTCGACTCATGGTTCGAGCGCTGATCTTCACATGTGATCACAGCTTCGGCACTCATTTCACCCTGATCGATCAGTAAACAGACAGAGTTCAGGGCTAAGACTGATGTCTAGAGCAAAAATGACAGTTTGATGAGGCCATTCTTTCTGAATGAGTGAACAGCAGACTAGAAACACAAAATGGAGAGGCAGATCTCAGAAAGCAGTTAAGCTGAGCTTCAGGCCAGAGGATGTAATACTCTGCTGTTTTTAAAGAAATATAGACGATCGCCTTCTAATCATTAAGCCACAGGACTGCAGTTTGCAGTTATGTGGTCCATGCATCACTGCTGAAGCTGCGTTTACCGCTGCGATGTGATAGAAATATACTAGTATAGATTATCTGACGTGACAGACCAAATATATGTCTATTGGTAATCATGCATGTGAACCTTTGCTTTGCCCTCTGTTATTAACAAGAAAGAGGCTCATCAGGTTTATGACAGACCAATGACCTCACTGAACAGGAAGTGATATAATACACAAATTACTCACTGTATTTTATGGATTTAATTATGGCAAGTTCAATGATTGAATTGTGATGTAATGAATGTAAGATGTAAGTGGGAAAACCGAGGACCATTGAATGAGTTTCTGCAGTCTTTGTATTATAAATATCAGATGACATTCATAATGAAGAATTTCCCTATATAACATTTACTTGCCTGTTTACAAATTGCATTATTACCCTAACAATTTGACTGAAAAGGAGAATCACTACGTTTGTGAAAAATCACAATTCATGTAATTTCACAATAAACCCAGCAAGGGAATATTTTGCCAGCATGGTAAAATGTAAAAAATTAGCTTAATTGATTTGCCACATATGGTTACCATGACCTTAAACATACATTTACCTCTTAATATTTGTTTATTTAAATGATAAAGAAATATTATAATTTATATGTGAGATCTGGTGATGCTTATAACTTTGGGTTTGGACGATGAGGACAAGTAATGGATGCAAAACAATAACCAGTACAAATGTCATCATATCCAGATGGGTATTTGAGATGAACGTGTCACTCTTGGAGCTGAGACTCTCTTCTCATTGACTGCTTATATCGACTCATTATAGTGTGTGATATGTCGCTCTGTCTCTGTCAGGTACGAGCTTATTTAGGAGCCAGTCAGTCTGCGATGAGAACAAGCACTAATAATGGAAACCTTTGCTCATCAGAACCTGCGCTCATCACAGAACCCGCGCTCATCACAGACCCCGCGCTCATCACAGAACCCGCGCTCATCACAGAACCCGTGCTCATCAGAACCCGCGCTCATCACAGAACCTGCGCTCATCACAGAACCTGCGCTCATCACAGAACCTGCGCTCATCACAGAACCTGTGCTCATCAGAACCTGCGCTCATCAGAACCTGCGCTCATCACAGAACCTGTGCTCATCAGAACCTGCGCTCATCACAGAACCTGTGCTCATCACAGAACCTGTGCTCATCAGAACCTGCGCTCATCACAGAACCTGCGCTCATCACAGAACCTGCACCATTTATCCTGACACAAAAATATAGTGAAGCGATTGTTGCAAGATTTGGCTCTCAATAACAACAACATTCTGTCATTTAACAAATAATGCACCCAAAACCCTACAGTGACATACAGTATGGTTTATTTCATTCAAATAATTGAGTGGTAAATGTAAATAAACCTTACTTACAATTTAGTAGTGAAGTCCCGCGCTTGATAGTTGTCCATTCCTCTGCTGTTTTATGACTGTTTTAAATTATCTTGAATATTTTCGGGACGCCTCAAATGGCCTCGAATGGAAATTGCGTCTGAGCATTTCGTTTGAGACTGAGGTGAGGACTCTAACCCGACCATACTAAACGTTTCTGTTTCAATTAATTCTGTTGTTAGAGTCCCACACTTTCTCATTGACCACAAACTTCACAAACTACTTCTCTAGAATGATGACGTCACACCAGCAACAGTGCGTCATGGTCATTAACGGCTTCAGTTAACCAGTGATTCGGCCGTAGACACGAGGACGCAGCTGAGTGACGCAGCGTGCCAATAGAAAGTCATAGCAGAGAGAGTATAATACTCAACAGACATCTGCATGTCAAGTAAACCAGGAAGTGTCCTAAAACCCTCTAATGTTTGAAACTACTTTGCTGTTTTTGAGACTGGAGTCACGGGGAGGCGCGTGCGTGCGAGAGAGCACGACTGAGCGTGCGTGCGTGATTATTACGCCCGCTGAGGAAGCTGTCGGTAGTGCGGTGATAAAAACCAGCAACGCATTTCAGTGCTGATCAACATATTCAACACCTCTCATCCAGACGAAGACTATTAAAAATAAAATATATGTTCAAAAATCAATAGAAAATCAATACAAATAACATTTTATTTCAATACAATCAATAAAACAACACAATGTGATTACGTCTACGTTAAGTCCATTTATAAGCTATATATGCGCTTTTCCCAGCCTTTCCTAAGCTTATAACAAAGTCTCATTGTAAGATATTTATTATAATGTACGTTATTATTTTCGTGGCTCAGTCAAGCAAATGAAACCAGTATTAAAAGATATTCCATGACACAGAATACTGCTGTTTACGGTAGATCACTTAATGAAATCAATGGAATATAAACATAAATGCAAGAGGCAGACACCTCTGACGGAACAGGTGGGTTACTGCTTCTTTAGTCAGTATGTGTCATTGAATCTGTATCTTTTAAATGTGTTGAGTTCTGTTGACTCTCCGGCAGGACAATATACTTCAAAGAACTTAGGGTGTAGCGAGACCAAAATAAATATGTATTATGTATATAGTGTAAATATGTATATAGTATTATGTTATTTTGCTCAGACGTGGGCACATCATAGGAAAAGCGCTGTTGAAGTTGCCCATTGTTTCAAATTTGAACAAATACTGACACCTGTTGGCAAACTATTGCATGTGACACCCAAGTTTACCAAAAAGTTCACCCCTTTACCAAAACACTAACATAAAAGACATATCAATTATGTTTCTTATAACACAGTATAATAATAATAATTCTCCACAAATACTTTGTGTTGTATAACCTTTATTCATTTGTATTGTTAACCTATATTCAACACTTTCACTAATAAGACACTCACACCCTGACAATGTAAAATACTGTGAATATGGTGATTTGTTGTGGCTGTAGTGCTATCAAAAACATTGTTCAAGCAACACTGGTTCAGCTATAGAACAACCAACACATATCAATGTAGTCTACCTCAGTTAGCACATACCTGATTACTGAAAAAAACACCAACACAATATTGAAGAGATTGCTGACGATGTCAGGACCCTATATGGCATCCAGCAGAACAGGTAACAGGACACCATGGAAACCACCATCATCCGAACATGTGTCATAATAATGACATAATAATGTATGTCAACTATTGCTTCATTTATGTCTGTCTATTAATGTCTGTTATATAATATATTAATTGTATTAATAAATGAGAACTCCATATGTTTCCTAAGCTATAAAAGAGCAATCTCTAAGCAATACATTTCCTTTTGGTAATCATTATCATTATTTTGTGATTTATTTAATTTTCACATTGTTATATTAAACTGCCCACCTGATTTTTTTGGACAGCCTACAAACTTAATTTGTGGCACACAAACAAATGTCTAGTGAAGTTTGGTGAGTCATTCTCTGTGAGACCACATTATCAAAATTACTGCTACCTCTCTCTACTGCTCTCTCTCTCTCAGTATGTTTCACTTTTACAGCTCTCTCGCTCCATGAATGTAAATGAGAATCTTTGCACAGCAGTAGACTATAAGAGGCAGCAGCAGACAAAAGATAAAGTGACAGGTGACATATTTCCAGAGAACACTGGTTCCACTGGATTGAACAGGCGGTTCCAGCACCCTCCTGACTTTAACTGCCTCAGCCAAAAAGTGGCTGCAGAAACACGCAGTTTGTAACTAATGAAGCAGACTCTTTTTTAGACCTACCCAAATACAAACTGCAGGTATTCCCTTACAAAAGTGGTAACAAAAATATCATAGTTATATCACTCCTATATCACACAGCCTGGGACAGCTGCACATCGGGAAAGGGAATTACATCAGAATGCTGTTCATTGACTACAGTTCAGCATTTAACACCATAATTCCCTCAATACTCAACTCCAAGTTTGAGATCCTGGGACTTAACCCATTGCTCTGCTGCTGGATCTCCAACTTCTTAATGGATAGACGACAGGCAGTAGGGGTGAGAAAACACATCTCACCTACCCTCACCCTCAGCACTGGAGCCCCCCAAGGTTGTGTCCTGAGTCCCTTGCTGTACTCACTTCCAACTCCACCAACATTGTCAAGTTTGCTGATGACACTGTTGTGGTGGGCCTGATCTCCAACAATGATGAGATGGCCTATCTAGAGGAGATCAGAAACCTGGAGGTATGGTGCCAGGACAACAACCTCCTCCTAAACCTCAGCAAGACAAAGGAGATGATAATGGACTTCAGCACGAAGCAGAAGAGGACCTATCATCCACTTACAATCAACAGGAGCCCAATGGAGAGTAGACATTTTCTGCTACCTTATAACCCTGTATAACCCCAGCCTGTTAAAGCTGAGTCAGAAGCCTGTAGGCAGACAGGTGGTGTGGGGGATATTTATAAATGACTGACCATCTATTGGCTCTGTTGCTCAGAAGACTCTCACTTTTGAACTTAGAGAAATGCATCACTGAAATTGATGAACAACTGATGTCTTAAACAGTTGAATGTTGAATTATTGTAGATTTTATAGTAGCAAAATAAAGAAAACAATACAATTAAATTTACAGACTGAGAAGAAAACTACCACAATATCTACAAAGAGATAAAATGTTTTTAGTTATATCTGCTCAAAACAGATGGTTGCTTTGAGCGTAACGTATGAACTTATGAAACTGAAATTATACAAATATGTAAAGCTTAAGTTTAAAAAGACAACGGTTATACATATGTACATTCCTGGGGCTTGTTTTTAGTAAAAAGTAAGTAATCTTACTTTAAAAAAAACAGATTACTTCATGCTTGTAAAACAACTTAGGAACATTTTTATCACGTATGTACAAACGCTTTTAATTGACTTGTCTGAAGCACTTTTAGTTGACTTGTTTGAAGCACGACTATAAATATTGAGCTATAACTTCGGTAATGTTAGTTCATTTTCCACATAACATGTTTAAATTTCTGTGTATTCAGAAACACTTGTGTTGTTTTCACACTTGTTTTCTACCCCCACTGAGATGGGGGTAGAATCAGTTATGAGGAACTGAGAAAGTTTTCTTTAAATGAGTGAAAATATATGTGTCAAATAACTATTCGCATAAAACCTCTTACACAGAGACTCAGAGAATTAATATTTACTTTTAAAACACAGAATATTATACAAAATGTATTTTTGATGAAACCATTTTGAATGCAAGTCATTGCCTTTGGTATTGTGCATTTCCTTATATAAACAGGCTGTACCTATTCACCTGTCAAATACAGAGAAGTGAACCATTTCAAATCAGGTTTTTTCACTCACGTCATATACGTTTAAATCTAGGTTATTGAGTAAAGGAAGCAATTAAGTTTATACCATATTCATCTCAAAGGAATGTTGGACACTAATAATATGGTTTGAGTCACTCAATCAATTTTCAAAAGCACAGTATAGCTATGCTTACATAATGTACGCATAGTATGAGACAGAAATCACTTCTTCAATACCAGTACAAATCCTTACTGATTTCTGTAACTGGCACACCTGAAAAACACAAGACAGTTGCATTACAATCTTAAATCTTGTCCATATATGTCCTTAAAGGGACAGTTCACCCAAAAAAATAAAATTAGCTGTTAATTTACTGTTTAGTCTGTTTAATTACCTGAGGCTATAGACTGCAGGTTGCAATTTTGTAAATAATGTTCAGTTTCTTGCACAGACCAATTGTTTAACTTCATAAGAACTTAAGGTGTGATAAGAGAAGGTGTGAACTTTCACAAATCACGACGCTTGACTGTTTCAGTTATAAATCATCTTTTCTGTTCTACTGAGAAGAAAGTCACAAGCATCTTGGACGGATTTGAATTACTTAAAAATATTTAAAACATTTCATATCAAACGTATCAAAACATGAACAAAACAGCAAGAAGTTTAAAAATAATTATAAAGATAAAAGATGAGAAAGATGAAACCTTATTTTCATTTTTGGGTGAACTGCCCCTTTAAGTCCAATTCACTTATTTTTATTAAACATTAAAATCTGAAGGATAATTAACAATGCATGGCTTGCAATACCTGAGTCTCGGCCCATTCTGCTTCCAGGTACATCTTTAAAGGCTGTGCCAGCATTCCACTCGGGCCTGCTGTCAGATTTTGAGAAGGGTGAGATCATGATGCCCCCTGTTGGGCGATCCATTTGTAAGAGATTCAGGTAAGAGTTGGTGCCACTCTCAGGAGGCGCAGGCTGTTGGTAGAGTACATGAGGAACTTCGAAGGCTGTGCCCTGTCTGGATGAAGAAGGCCAGAGTGACGATGATGACAGTCCTGAAGGATTCATGATAACGCTCTGGGATGGAGGTGCGGCGTCTACAGATGTCAGCTGGGTCAGCTTTGAAGGGTTGTAGGGGTGTGTGGACGGGGATGTTACACCAGAGAAAGCGTATGATGATGTGGGGGCATCTGTGATGAGGAAAGCATCCATTTAAATTTAAACAACAGCATATGTCACCAGACCGATGACTACAGACACAGAAGATACATAGACAGACAGATGAATATGCCAATATTAGATCTGATAATAGATTTATAAGAGTTAACACACCAGATTTGAACGTCCTGTTGCTGTCTTTGGCTTTACTGCTCAGGTCTTTCGGTCTGGAGCCTTTGTGCAGCGCACGAAAAAAATGCTCATCCACAGCAGTGTTGATGTCACCTTGATAGTATGTAAACAGCTGAGGAGGATCCCTAGACGACTTCTCTGACCCTTCTAACACTCTGTCCTCCATCATCCTAATTTAGACAAGCCGCACTTCATAATACATACGTACATGTAAATTACCTAATTTACATAATAGGTGTAAATTGTGTAATACCTATTGTTTCAAAGCAGCTGAATTGTTAAAGGTTACAATACAACATTACATTGCAAAACAACACATTCGCCAAAAATAGGTGCCCTAAAACATATGAAAAATGACTTTTGCAAAAATGCACATTTTATTGATGCAAAAAAGTTAATTCTCTTTATACATTTAATATAGTTACATTTTCCCCTTTTTTAGACAGTAAGCCTAACAATATCATAAACGTTATTTTGTATAAACAACTAAATTGTGAATATTTGGAGAAATGCATCAAAAATTAACTTCTCTAAGAAGCATCTTGTAATTTTACAACTTCGACCAAAAGGATTGTAATGTAAAATTAAAAAGTGCTGAACCTTGTAGAACGTTTTAAAGGTATATAAATGTCAAAATAGATATTAAAACATCAGTTTAGCTCGACATATAATTAAATTATTTTAACTTTCCAAGTTTTTGTTTTACGTTCCAACGTACACCCACACACACACAGAGAAAGAGAGGAACAGACAGACAGACAGAGAATAAAAACTGGCTAGTAGCGCAAAATCAATCACAACATGCACAACACGCACTATAGGGTAAAATGCAAATAAGCTATTATTTAAGCCACAACTAAACATAAAACAGCTGTAGCCATAGTCTATAGTTATAGTTAAAGGACAAAGGTGAAACACACGTTTTCCAAGCAGGCACAAGCTGCGCAGATCGCTGCAGATCCTAAAATTGCGCCTCAGTTAAAGACGTCTGCCGCGTCCACACTTCAAATCCCCGACATGTGCAGCGTGTTTCTTCTCCGCTTACCGAACCGAGTCAGAACACATGCAGTTACCGAACGTACTGAAACAACAAATGTGATACTAAGCCCGAAAGGTAACGTACTTACTGGCATGTTTAGAAATGCCCCCGAACAAGTTCAACCAGGTCATCTCTATCAGATAACGTCACACAGCTATCGTTGGACTTACACTGAATTATGATTTTTGACGGAAAACGTGCTTTCACACATAAACCCAAGACAGGAAATACAATTGAATTGAATTGAAACAATTGTGGTAACAAATGTGTTTTTTTTTATTATAAAATAACTATCAGAAGTTCAAGTTGACTCAGACGTTAGGCATTAGTATAAGAAAAGAAAACAACCAAATGATTATTTACAGTTGAATTTAATTTCTATTTTCCCTCGTAAACATTGTATTTTGATGTGTTGAAATTCACAGACATATGAGAAAAATTAACAATAAAAAACAGCACACTGGTGTTGCGTGTATCAAGCGTTTTTAAGAACAGGACATTAACAAGTTCGTTTTTTCCCTCTGTCTACACATCCTCCTCATCACTTCCTGCTACACTGCTGTCGGTTGAGGCCATTCCTCCTTCACCTTCCTCCTCTGTTCTATCTTCACTCTTCTGTGGCTCTCCGCTGTGCTCCACCAGTTGGGGCGGTTCTGCTGCATCTGTTGCAATGGAGTTTTGATTTTCTGCAGCATGCGTTTCTGCTGCTTTGGAAGAATCTGCTGCAGCTTTGTCAGCTGCATTCTCATCACCCAGGAAAGATGACCAGCCCTTCAGTCTCTCCTCTCGCTCTCGTGATGTCTCTTCAATCTGAATGAGATTGATGATATTTCACGTGGTATTATATGTATATATAATATAAAAATATATTTGAGATATTTCTGATATTATACATTATATATAAACACACACACACATATCTTTCATATATATACAGTATATATATCATATATATGTATATGGTAAATAAATAGTTTATATATATATATATATATATACATATACACACTATTTACCATATACACTGTATTGTGTAAGTTATCTAAAGCCAAATTTGTTTACTTTGTTTACTACAGAACTTTGAGTTTTTGTGAGATCTATTTCATTCAAATCAACATTCGGCTATTGTTTTTTTTTACCAAGTACCAATTTAGCACCAGGTTTGTGCATGTTAAATATTCACAGTATTTTCAGTGTCTTACCTGGTAGTCGGTTACACCATCCCACAGCTCTGCTGACAGTTTCCTCCCGCCAAACCAGCGGCCATTCAGAGTCACCTGACACACGTCTGCCTCCTCTCCTTCTTTAAAAGCCACGGATGCCACTCCATCAGGGTGTCTCTGATACCCAATG
>JAZGTJ010003726.1:0-25876 GCA_036877575.1 Botia almorhae
GGCGCGTTTTTTCTTACGCGAAGGTGATAGGGCTCTCAAGCAAGACCCCATACGTCAGTCAGTTGACGTAACGTCGAACGTGACTGACTGAAAGGGAACTGTATTACATTGTAAGTGGACTTTAATGAATATAATAAAATATCATAAAAAATAACATCACATGAACCATTTTAATATACTAATGTAATCCATAGTATCAATGTGTACATTAATTGAACTCTGCTCTTTTACCTGGTGGTTGGTGTTTGTGTTATAAAGGCCATTGAGGTTGGCCTCATGGCAGTTCTTGTACCACCAGCCCCCTCTGTAAGACATGGCACAGCGGGTGATGAAAGGCTGTGGGTCTCTGTCCCAGGTGGTAAAGGGCCGTCCATTATGGTATGTCATTGAATCACCTACAAATAAATACAAAGTACATTCTATCAGTATCAATAATATCAATGTAGGCCAGGCCTTTGTGATGGTAAAGTCAAGACATTTTCTGTGAATACAGAAAGAGAGAAAGACAGACCTTGATTAAAGGTGGGGCAACAGTGTACCATGCAGCAGCAGTCTGTACCATGTAAAGGCTATTTTAAAGAATTAGACGGCAATGCTAAGTTAAACTGCAAACTGTTTGCCCTCTCTCCTGTCTCCCCACCATTCCCACATCTCAAACCTCAAATACACAAAATATTACCCTTTATAGACACAGTTTTTAAAGTAAAGAGTAAAGAAAATGCTGTAATTATTAAAACAACTAGTACTTTATTTATACTTGTAAAATCACTGCCTATGTTCGATAAGCCTAAATGACATATGTTTGATAAATATGTTTCATGTATATTTAGACCACTTTACTTAGTGATTGATATCAGTATGTGAAGAGAGTTTCAACCAGCATAACAAAAAAATGTTTCTGGAAAAAGTCCTACTCTGTCTTTAAAGGTTAACTTGGATGTGAGACCTTTTGGGGAAAAAACTAAAGGATCCATAATAGTTCAGCATGGAACCTACAATGTACCCTCTTCACAATGAACTGTGTGGTTACAGCTATGATGTGGTCTACATGGTTATTCTTGTAGCTATGCAGGGGCTACAGCATAGTTTCAAGGCCAATATAAAAATTGGCCTTAAGGTTGTTGGAAGACATCTGTGTGTATTAATGCCTTAGTATAGTGATGGGAACACTATAGTGTAAAAGTCACCATCCTTCAGATGAAACTGAGGACCTGAATCTTCATAGTCTTTAAAAATACAGAGGTGTTTTTTTAAACCATAGGTCTAATCCTGGTTAATTGGACAAATTATTTCTTTTTGTCATTATCCATCATGGCCTCATAATTATCACCTATATATAAACTGGCTTAATCTCTTCATCTCTTCAAACTTTGCCTGTCCACCAGCAGCACAAGATTCTCCCCACTCACTGTAAAGCAATTTGAGTCAAAGTATCAAAAAAATTTTATAATAAAGGAATTACTATTATCCATTACAGCTGTCAAAATTAATGTGTTGATCTCTGCAAAAATATATGTAATTTTTTACAAATTTTAATGTTGTAATGTTTTAATGTTAGTTCTTTAATGATCAATTACATTAAAATGTATGATTCATTAGTTGAATATTTTTAATAGATTGACAGCACTAGTATAAATACATCATCCTTACTACCAATCATCCATATATCCATTTGTCTATTCCTTTTAACCACCTCATTTATTTCTAGCTCATACACCTACATGCTCTTTTAGAGGCTGTCATCATGCAGAGTTTGACACTCACCAGCTGTGCCAGAATATCCAGAAACTTTGAGGGTGTACTGTTTTTTCTGGCTGTCTACCGAAAATGAAGAATAATGAGCATAAACAGACTCATCTCCTGCTATAAGGTCCACTCTCAGCATCATTGGACTCATTTTGGTAAAGTTATGAAGCTGCTCATTTCCTACGCAAAGAGAAGACATGTCAAAATATGAAATCATTCAATCTTCTGGAGATCAGAGATAAACTGTTAATTTACACTCATTTGCCCCTGTTGATTGGTTTGTTATATTACTAAGGAATCAAAATGGCATCAGATTCATTATGATGGATGCTTTCCTCACCAAGCCAGAATTCCTCATCCAGCTCTCCAAATCCACTACTGTATTCATGCCAGCCCCTAAAAAAGTTTGTTTTTCCATCCCTTCTTCTCTGAAAGACCTAAATAAACAAACATACTGAAATATAAAAACCGGCCTAATAGCTTGCACTGTAGAATAATTATTTTTATATTTTTAATGTTTATATTTTATAATTTATTTTTTATATTTTATTATATCTTGTAAAATGTGGAACTGGAATCAACTTAAGAATGTTTTTCCTTAAGATATGCATTTAAAAAGCTTAAGGATAATTTACAGTTTTAATGTAACAAAATGTAAATTTTTTGTAGACAAGTGATCTTTAATACAAAAATGAATCTATGATTTTTTATCACATAATATATGCTTATGTTATGGCGATTCCTTATGACACTACACTAGACACAAGATGAAAACCAGTCAAGCTGCGTGAAATGACATCTTCCATTTTTTTGCTTATAGCAACTAAGCAAAAGCGCAAACATAAGTCTCAGTTGTAACAGATGGAACTGTTTGCAACTGTAATGTAACTCTTTGCTAATACGGCATGTACCGTCCACCCGCCTCCGTCGGTCTCCATGTCACAGTAAACCATCACTGTCTTTCCCTGCTTCCCCTGTGGAAACACCTCTACGATGCCAGACTCTAGTGCTCCATTCTGCTGTTCCTGGGAACAATCAGTGGGAAACGGGAAGTGGAGATTCCCTGTGGAGAACAGATGGAAATAGTTTGTTGATAAACATATGCAGGTCACATTTACCCCAAAATTAAAATTAAACAATAATAAAATATATATTGCATGAGGAAAATGTAAGTCCAATAAATATGATAAATTGCTACGGAAGACAAAGTTCAGCGCAAAAAAGTTAATACCAACATTTGACCACAATCCATGTTTAATATATGGCTAAAAGATTTATAGACATATTTAAAGATTTCAAGTACTGATCTGTACCAGTGGTGAACTCTGTAGAGATGGCAGTCATATGCATGTCACCCCTATCAGCTTGCAGATGAGCTGTGTATGTTGACATTGGGTATAAGCGGGTTAACCTGTACTCCTTGATTGTGGGGTCCAGAATCAGTTCCTGTGTAGAAGAAACAGATTTGTCAGCCTGTTTGAGTAAAACTGATTTGTCATTTTACAAGATATAATAGATAAATAATGTTTGAGTAAAACAGGCTGTTATAACATCAGCTGATGTGAAAGTCTGACCTTAATGTCCTGGCCATCTGTGTGATAGCTTAGCTTGTAACTGGTGAAGACTGAAGCGGGTGGTTTCCATGACAACACTGCAGTACGAGGTGTCACATGACTGACTTTCAGATTGCTTGGACCATCTCCTTGTTTACCAGCACCTGCCACATACAGAGTGTTTATAAGGACCTTAGACTTCAATACTTTTAGAACAATAAGCAACATGTATGTTATATGCTAGTTGAATGTCCTAGTTAATGTAATAAACTACACCTGTGGTAACACCTGAATGAAATTAAAGGCCACTGGGGGACACCCACTCAAAATCACTTTGAAATCAACTGCTAGTCATAGCACAACCATGACTAACCACCTGACGTTGTGAAAACTGTGGTGGTTTCTGGGCTGCTCAGGTCTCCCAGCTGGCTTTGGATGGTCACTCTGTACTCAGTGGAAGCTTGCAGGGCCTGTAACTGCTGTTCTGCTGCATTGCCAGACACTTTGATGGTTATTCCAGACTTAGTTGCTTATGGAGAGATGAAAAAAGTTTTCTTACTGTCCAAATTAAAATATACTCTTAAATTCCTAATCAGACCCATAAAACTCTCTGTTTTAAGTCTCTGTGTACATGCTAAATTAGTTAACAATTACTTGTTTATTTATAAACTACATTTAATGTCAAATCTTTATCTTGTGTTTATGTAAAGATTTTATGTCATATCAAAAAACATCACGTTTTGTGTAAAATATGTCTATGTAAAAGAGCATGGCATTTATAGTTAGGACATTTAAATTTAATTTGGGACTTAATGTAGAAATAATCTGACTGATGAGATACTGCTTACCATTCTCAGAACTATACATAATGATATAACGGTCAGTGGTTGCCAACGCAGGTGTCCACAGCAACAGGGCTTTGCTGTCTGTTATGTTTATGGCCCTCAGGTCTGAAGGTGGGTCAGGCACTGAGGGAATGTGTTTGATAAATTTTGCAACAGAGATGAAGCAGTTATTACATTTTGTGATTTCAATTTGCATTCTGTATGTTTCAACTGTGAATCTCTATAAAATTGTTTTTTAAGTAAGTAATTTGAGATGCTGTTAATGACAGACCATAAAAAACCAACAACTTTCAGTTAAAGGGACAGTTCACTTAAAAATGAAAATTCTTCCATTTAAGGCATATGCAATTTTTGCCACTATAGGTCGCATTTTCTAAACAATAATAAAGGCAAAGCTCAATATTGCTGTGAAGGAGTGCAGAAGGATGGGAAATGTCATCTTCACCATACATGGACGACAGAAATCAATCACGGATCCCAGGGAACTCACAAATCATGTTTACAGTTAAGGCAATAAATTGCTATTACCTGTTGTAACGGAGTCCGGCTCTCGCTATCAGCGAGGAGCGCAAAAGACTTTTATTATGACGTTTAGTTTCTGTCTCGTGTTAATGATGTCATTGTTGTTTATGTCACTTCCTGTTTTGTGTAATCGTTTTCACCAGTGTTTGTATGATTAGTATGTGTATTTAAGTTCCTGGTTTTGTCAATCAGTTTGTGGGTTATTGTTTAGGAGTAGTGTATCGTTTCGTGTTCTTGTATCAAAGTTATTCTATCGAGTCGAGCCTGGTCATTGGATTTATATTCTGGTTTTGGATTATGTTTATCGGACTACCCTTTGGATTCAGTTTAGTTCCTTGTCGCTCCCTTGTGACTTGTTAGCTCTGGCTGTCCGATTTGATTGTCTTTGAATAATAAAAGTCTTATTTGTTACTGCTGTCTGCGTCTGTGTTCCTCTGTATGCGAAACCTGACAGTACGGACCAACCAAACTCAGAACCCAGCAGATAGCGGTTTCTTTAGTTCTGTTCGTCATTGTCATTGTTGATTGTTTGTTTTGTCCCTCCGTTTTTTTTAGGATGGATTTATTTTCGGAGTGGTGGAGTCAGATCGTCGCCAAGGTGCACGCCTTTGAGTTGCCTGTTCCTCCCCAAGTAGGCCGCCTTCTTCGTGAGAATGCTGAGGAGGTCGATGAGATCGATTTCCTGTTCTCGCCGCACCTCTTCAATTGGTATTTCCTGGCGGGCAAATATTCCTCTCCTCTTCAGGAGACAGAGGTGCTGGCTGCTACTCCTTTTTGGGAGATGGTGGATGCTCTCCAGCGGTCTCCCCGGTCTCCCAGGAGGAGGAGGAAGAGGTGTGAGGCGGCTCTTTCTCTCTTGTCGAATCCGGCAGTGGCTTCGGTGGCAGCGAGGTCTTCCACTCCTGTGTCTGACGTGTCTGTCCCGTCTGTCCTTGTGCCTGTCTTGTCTCCTGTCCGGTCTGTCTGTCTGTCTGTGCTCCAGTCCAGTCCCGAGGCGCCCATCAGCCCAGAGCCCGATTCAGAGGCTGGCTTGCATCATTACCCCGCCTTCTTGTTCCCTCGTTTACTCGTTTCTGTTAATGACGCGCACCTGTTGCTTTTATTTCCCTGTGTGTATTTATTGCCCTCGCGTTTGCTGTCGTGTGTTGGTCCGTGTTGTTCTTGCCTTTGAGCCCGTGTCTTTGTAGTGTTCATCGCTTTAGTCTGTGTGTCCTCGTCGCTCGCTGTTGAGCTCTTGTTCTCTGTGATTCGTTTTCTGTCTAGAGTTAGTCTTCGCCGTGCCTGTGTCATTTGTCATCGTTCCATTGCTGTTTACGTGGTGTTAGTCTTAGTCGCAAACTGTCAATTGTCAGTGTCTATTTTCTCGAGTGCAGTTTATTAGTCATTTCTTAATTGTTGTATTCTTAGTGTGTGATTATTGTCATTTTTATTTTTACCCCTTTAACGTTATTTTCTCGAGTCCTGATTTTTTTGTGCATTTTGGTTTCCTTTATTTATTTAATTTATCAGATTCAGTTTAGTTCCTTGTCGCTCCCTTGTGCCCTTGTGACTTGTTGGCTCCGATTTGGTTATTGTCTTTGAATAATAAGTCTTTTGTTACCGCTGTTTGTGTCTGGGTTCCTCTGTTTGCGAAACCTGACAACAACAGAGTGGTGGGGGCCACAACGTGTTTGTCCAAGTCTGTTGCTATGGTTTCTATGGAAATTCAAGCAGAAACCTGGAATAATGTGGATATTACGTCACTGATAGGCAACACGTGACAAGGGTGCACTGTTTAAAATGGCAAATTTCTCTGGGTTTACAAATACTTGGAAACTTATAGGATACTTCAATACAAAAACTCTTACATATTGTCCTTTTAACTCACCCTCATGTCATTCCAAACTTGTAAGACTATTTTGCTTCTGAGGAACACAAAAAAGAAATTTTTAAGTGTGTTGGTAACTAAACAACAGTGACTTCTCTACAAAAACACTTTTTCTCTACAAAAGCACTTTTTGTTAATGATATGACCACAGATCAAAACCTAGATGTGCTCTGTGTAATGAATGATCAGAAGCATGCGGATCCATCCGCAAACTCGTTTTAATGGCGAGGTCAGGCAGCATACAATCATTAACGGGAAGCCGGCAGAGAATCAGAGGCAGGCAGATAACACTCACTAAACTGGCAAACTGGTACAAAAGGGGCAGGCGGCAGAGAATCGGAGTCCGTTTTGATCCTGTCTTATGGTATTAATGTTGATGACATCAATATTCTGCAGCAGAGCGAAGACATTTCAGATCATTATCTGGTGTCCTGTAAAATACATATACCTATGGCTGCAAAGTCACCTACTTGCTATAAACACAATAGAACAATAAATTCTTCTATCAAGAGTTCTTCTATCAAAGATTCTTTTATCAAAAACCTACCTGCACTGTCTTTATTCCCTAACATGACTCTCAAAACCTTGACAGCGCAACAGAAAATGTTAACTCCCTATTTTCTAACACCTTAGACATAGTCGCTCCTCTGCGACTATGGTCTTCTGGTTAAAAAGATTAGGGACAGCAGTCCAACGCCGTGGTATAACGAGCATACCTACGCTCTTAAAAGAACAGCCCGGAAAATGGAACGCAACTGGAAGCAAACAAAGCTGGAGGCATTTCGGATAGCATGAAAGGAGAATGTTTCAAACTATAGAAAGGCCTTAAAAGGCTCCAGATCTGCCTACTTTTCAAATCATTTACAAGAAAATAAACACAACCCTAGATATCTATTTGACTCAGTGGCTAAATTAACTAAGGATAAAGCGTCATTTGCCTCTGACAGTTGTCAATACCATAATAGTAATGCTTTTATAAATTTCTTTAATAACAAGACACTGCAAGAGAAAAAATCATTAACATGCAACTGTCTTCATCACAAACAAATCAGATGGTGCATCATAACCTGCCCAAGGAGCAACTCCAGTCATTCTCTACTATAGATGCTTGATCCTATACCTACCAGGTTGCTGAAAGAGATGCTGCCTGAAATTATAGACCCTCTACATAGTATTATTAATATATCGTTGGTGTTGGGATATGTCCCAAAACCCTACAATCTGGCTGTTATCAGACCTCTTGTAAAAAAAACTGCTTGATCCCAGGGAACTAGTAAACTACAGACCCATCTCAAATTTATCTTTTATCTCAACAATACTGGAAAATGTGGTGTCTTTACAGATATGTTCCTTCCTGGAAAGAAATGCTATCTATGAGAATTTCCAGTCAGGATTCAGGCCATATCATAGTACAAAGACTGCTCTAATCAGAGTTACTAATGATCTGCTTTTGTCAGCCGATCGTGGCTGCATCTCTCCTCTAGTATTACTCGACCTTAGCACAACCTTTGACACTATTGACCACAGCATTCTACTAAATAGGCTTGAAAACTACGTTGGCATAAATGAAACTGCACTGACATGGTTTAAACCATATTTATCTGACCGATTCCAGTTTGTTGCTGTGAATAAAAAAAAGGTCTCAGATTACAAGTCCAATATGAAGTACTGCAGGGCTCAGTTCTTGGGACCCTACTTTTCACCTTATACGTGCTACCTCTGGGAGCAATTATTAAGAGACATGGAGTTAGTTTATTTTGATGCTGATGATACTCAGCTATACATTTCTTCTAGGCCCAACGAGACTCATAAATTCACTAAAATAACAGATTGCATAGTTGATATCAAAACTTGGATAACTAGCAACTTTCTACTATTAAACTCAGATAAATCAGAAGTTTTACTTATTGGACAAAAACCCTACACACAAAGCAACATAGAACACTGCATTACTCTGGATGGATGCTCTATAAAGCCTGTTTTATTAGTCAAAAATCTGGGTGTCATTTTTGATAACAATTTATCCTTTGTAAGCCATATTTCCAATATTTGTAAAACTGCGGGTTTTTTTAGCTTAAAAACATATATACTACGACACATGCTCTCAAAATCAGACACTGAAAAATTAATTCATGCATTCATGACATCAAGACTTGATTATTGCGACGCCCTACTTAGTGGCTGTCCTGCAAGATTAATCCAAAAACTTCAGATGGTTCAGAATGGAGCAGCCAGAGAACAACATTTCCCACAAGAACAGATGAACAGATGATCCAAACTCTGAGACCAGATGGTGGGGGACTGGATGCAATGACCCTGAGACAGATCATCAGGATTTGATAGACTTCTTTAGTAAACCTACCGTTATTTACATGAGAACTTTTAGCTTTATTTTGTTCCCTGCTTAGTCACAGCAGTGTGATTTTATGGCTGCAATTAGTAATATTATGCCTCACCGTTTTTTGTTGGCACGATCTCTCCCTGTTGGCATGCTTGCTGGGAGACTGCTGACGTCTAACTTAGCCTAGGGCTTTGTAAATTGTAAAGTCTAATATTTTATTGTATATATTTTATGTATGTATGTATGCTACTTTTGCATGATATGTAGTTCATGGTACTATTGCAAATCTCTTATACCCCTGTCCCATAAAATGTTGTCTATTATATGCCATCCCTATGTAAGCTGGAACGCATATCTTGTTTAAACAATTTTGTGGTTTTATCGGTTCAGTCAACCCTTTATTCGTAAACATACTATAAACCTAGTATACCTAATTAGTCTTTTACATCCCACACATATTATTTGCAATAATACCATTAACATGTCCAACATTTGTTCTGTGTTTTTATTATTATTCTTTGTTTCTCTATGTAAAGCTGCTTTGAAGCAATGTAACATTGTAAAAAGCGCTATATAAATAGAATTGAATTGAATTGAACTCCCATTGACTTTTATTGTATGGACAAAAACCCCCACAGAGATTTCCTAAAGCATACTCTTTTATGCTCATAAAAAAGTGACACAGGTTTGGAATTACATGAAGGTTAGTAAATTATGAAAAATCTTTCATTTTTAGATGAACTCTCCCTTTAAACAGCCTAGATCTTTAACTGCTATTTACTATATTAATTGAAATTATAATAGCAAACTTACAAGTGGTTACAGTGGCCTTGATTGAGTCACTCTCATCTTGTCCTAGCACTGACATTACACTGACCTTGTAGATGGAGCCAGGTGACATCGCAGAGAGAGCCAAGCGAACTGTTTCTGAGTCTACACTAACAGAGATTGGCTCACCTGCCATGACATCACAAGAAACACATCAGTATTTTATAATAATTTGAAATCATGACCTTTTTTCTAATTTGTGAATGCCTTTTACATTACCTTCTTGGGCGTGAGTGTAGATGATTTTAAATCCAGACACTTTGCTCTTTGGCTTGGCCCAGGACACAGTAAAAGAGCTTTCTGTCACATTATTAAATGCAAGATTGGATGGTGGTTCCGGACCTGAATGTTTAGAAAATGAATACAGTGACAAACAACAAGGTAAACAGAAATACACAAGAAAGTGAAAGATGGACAGGTGAAAGAAAAAGGGATGATATCACACATTTCTATATATTTCCAGCTTTTTATATTTAGCTTGCAAGGCAAAATGTCTACATTCACATGTTTCTTGCCCTAAGATGGGCTGATAGTGGAAAACAAGAACCATACCTCAGAGTAAGTCAGTGTCTGCATATTTAAAGAATGATAAACTGACAAACATAAAACATTAAAAAAGGTAGTAATTGCTTTTACAAGTGATCTCTGTGACAACCCTTTTGCATACATGTCTCAATAAATTGCCTGTTGGTTGTCAGTGAAAACACAAGTACAAGTATATATGTGCAATCAAAACATATATACAGTATATAGGCCACGACCTATACAAACACCCACAGAAATGTCACAGTTCATGACCGACATGAAGTCCTGCACAGGAGCGAGAAAACACAAATATGCAACTCTGATGCTGATGCTACTTGTTTGATGCTGGAGAAAGGAAGAGAAACGCAGAGAGGAAATGAATGAGCAGGTGAAGACACTGAGGAGAAAATTGTGTGAGTTAAGTCATATCAATGCAAAACACTTTTAAAAGAGGACAATTTGTGTTTTGTTGGCCAGTGGGGAAGGGAAACCAAATAAACAAAAAGCGGTTTATTTGAAATCTAGTAGTTGTTGGTGCAAGAACTGGGGGACACCCATGGTCTTACCCTGGATACGGTGTGGGTGATGAGGTAAGCCATGATGGTGGCTGATTGTAATCTTACCCTGGGTGAAAGAAGATTAAAGCAACAATAAACAGTGATGAGTAGGACTGTCTCATGAATATCTTCATTTTTGGTTGTCCATTAGTATCCTCAAGGTTGTAATTTAAGAAATATTCTGGGTTGAATTCAATTGAATTTTTATTGACAACATCTAGAGCCATGTTGTTGATTATCACAGAATTTTTTTTACTTATCCCTCAGTTCGTTAAAGCAAATAAAAACCACATGTACAGTAATGCACTTCAATTTAAAGCTTAGCAAGAAAGCGTTTAGAGTTGAAAAGCACAAATGTGAAGCTCATAGAGATATAGCAATGCCTGTCAAGTGGCAGAACATGGGCCAAAAGCTCCGTGCCAATCATCTTTATCCACCTCTTTATAACACTAAGATAAAATCAACTTTGCATCAGTAATATCAGGCAGACTTTGCTCCTGTCTCAACGACTGGTCAGCAGCGACTATAAGACTATAAGAACTGTGCACATTAATAAGAAAAACATTTGAAAATCTAACTGGTTTACTGTTGGAGGACACTCGAAAATTAAATAAAGAGAACTAATTTCCATTCAGTGTTGTGTTCAGATGCATCAAAATAAAAAATTAAGAATGAAGATTACTCTCCACTCGCTCAGGGTTGTGCTCACTCAGATCTGCAAAATAAACTATAGGTTTAGGGTTAAGGAAATATGGAGTTCAAATATTGTTTTAAAAAAGTTGGAAGACATTGAAGGACATTAAAATTTAGAGTAAGAAATTGGAAGGTATGGAATATTCTTTTTTTAGTTATTTACTTACAATTTTATCAAGATTCTAGACATCTTTTATACATTTACCTATAACAGTACTTTTCATTTTATTACTGTTATTGAGGTATAACAAGTATACCACAAAGACATTTAATGTTAGAGCGGGATTTGTGGTAAAAATCCCTTACTGTATATTGGTTCTCTCTTTTAAGTTGTGTTTAATATGGGGGTGTAGGAAGGTGTGAAGGAGAGGATTTGGCTGTGAGGGTAAGGTAAACTGTTGTCTTAGGTTGTCTTGCTGAAGAGGGGATAACATTTATTACACCTGCATTAATTTCCTCTTCTCCTTCATGAGCTTTAATGTCTTTCTCTCTTGCTTTCTCAGCTGTAATTTAAGACTTGACATCCAGCCTTGTAACCCCCTCATTCTCCGCTATAGGCCTGCTTGTAAGAAGTCTGTGTAAGTGATAATTTCCATTTATGTGGTCAACCATAACTGTCAGGTTTTTAGACAATGAATTTCCTTCTAATGTTGTGTTTTTGTGTATGTTCCTGTAACCAACCAAGACCTTTCTAACGTATTTTGTCCCATTTAGATAGGCTGTAAGTGATTTCTCGATTGTGATTGTTGGCTGTTTAGTTGATTTTGTGACATTGAAAGTCAATGGTGTGGTGAATGAAGTGGCTATGCTTTTCTGAGTGGCATTTCTCATGATCTTGACAGGTGTCCTTCGAAAAAGCATTCTCTCATCAGAGTGTGTCTCTTTTATTAATGATGTTTAATAATGGTTATTGGTTTACCAGCAGAAATAGGAAGCATTTAGTCTATATCATAAGTGTCCTTGGTCTCATTGGATACCATATTATTGACTTGTTTCAAGATTCTTGACATCATTTATACATTTAATTACCTATAATAATACTTATTATTAATTACTAATTATTTTATTACTGTAATTAAGGCGTAACAAGTATACCACAAAGACATTGAATGTTAGAGTGGAATTTTAACATTTTTTGTTTTACTGGTGAGTGGTACATGAGCATCTGCACATAGTGCAGAATTTTGAGAGTGTCACACTGCTCAAAAACATGTAACTAACAGGAATGTTAGTTAGTTACAACGTAATAATGTAATAAGATTTACTATATTATTAGGTTACAAAAATGTGTTAAAATTTGTTTGGCCTGCCTTATGCCCTTATTTGCATTTTAATAATCTCTGATTAAAAGGAAAGTAGTTAAAGAGTTGCTATAGACAGATTATTAGTCTTAAATATATTTGCAATATCTAAACATTATCTTCAGTTACCTTTTGAAAGACTGGATGTACCTTTGCACAAATAGGTTGGTTAGCAATTCTGTCACACCATGTCTCATGCCAGCATATATTATGACACGTAGTCATGGTTACTCTATACTCTCAAAACAATGCAGTGCATTATTGTAAATGTGATTTTTCCTGAGGTGTTTTTTTATATTCATGACACACATTTGCAAGACAACTTTGGACTAACATACTAGCATGCACTGTTAAAAAAAAGGAAAACACCAATGCTAATGCAATTGTTTCACAGATGTAAAAAGCATGATATCACACAGATGGGGACAAAATAAATAACTGAAAACCTATTGATTAGTTATTATTCATTTATAAGTATCTGTTTACTATTTTCTCATCATAAAACATGTTTTTAAATGTGCTGCTCAGTATGTAGCCCATACACTGTCTGCAAAATACCAAATGTAGACAAAGGTTAGCTCTGAGAACAAAGGTGTTTTATTCATATTTACACATTGCACATTGCATTTTAATCAAAGCTTTGAAGACTTTGATTAAAAACCTTTGCTAGTCAGGGGTTATACACTGGACAACAAGGAAAGCAATAGTGTTGAAAGACTGAAGATATCCAAAAGTATTTCCACAGAAAGTCATTGTATATCTACTAACTACTATTTGGGTATGATGCAGGAAGATTAAAGAGAAAGTATTGATTTTTTAGTTTTGAGTACCTGTATGTACAGTGATGTTGTGAGTTTTGGAGCGGAATGCAGGTCCCTTTCCAAATATGGACACAGTGTATCTGGTCTGTGGGTTGAGATTTATCATTTGGTGTGAACGGGTTGATCCAGGGAGAACTGTTGTAAAAGGAATGTTTTCTCCTTTCTTGTTTGTCTTTGTGCTCATCACATTAAGCATGATTTTGCGAGCTGCACTTTCTCCCTTTCTTAAACTACCCTCCTTAGCTGCTGTCGTGTCAAATATTTCTCTATGACTTTTACCCTCATTGCTTCTTTGGTATTTTTCATCTTCCTCATCTATTTCTTTACTCTTTCTCTCCTTGTCCATCTCATCGTTCTCTTCTTTGTTAACAAACCCACTTGATGTTATGTTATTGACTCCCACATGCTCAATGGAGCCATCTGTTTCATTCAACATATATTGTTGGGTCTTATTAACATTTTCTCTAAGATGGTTTGTAGATAAAGAAATAGACTTTCTTTTACCATTGTGACTAATGTTTAAGTCTGTTTGAATGGTGCCACTGTGTTTCATTTTGGATAGTCTTTTAGTTGAACGTATATGAGTTGTTCCATTGCTCCTGTGAAGTATTATGTTGGGTCTCTTGATACTAGTGCTATTTTGTTTTGCAGTGGTGATGGCAGGTTTTACTTGTTCACTAGAACTGATTTGGCTAATAGTTCGGTTGTTTCTAATTATGGGTTTTAAAGGAAAAGGTCGCCTTATAGGACCTCGGGACGGGTACTGGGGGTGCTCTAGAGTTTGCCTTGAGTGGTTCTGAAATGTACTGACGTAAGGATGATGAAAAATGGAACCCCTTAATGGCGTGCGACGGAATGGAATCTGATCTAAAAATCCTTCAGACCCCTCATTTGACTTTCCAGTGCCTTTATTAAGATGCATTTTGATGATTAATGGAGACCTTTCAGTGATTGAGTTCTGAACATGTTCAGGAGTTGAAGCCTGGGATTCTTGTTTGATTTGAATTTTTGAATGTTCCTTCCTTAAAAGGGCTTCTTTTGAAAAATGTGATGCAATGGAACTAGGCCATGATGGACGCTTGTCTTTCCATGTTTGCACAGATGAAGTTAATTTAAAAAGTCTACTGTCTAATGTTGAAAAAGCTGATCCTGAGGGTGGTGGTTTAGTTGGTTGTCTGGGAATGGATATTTGCTTAATTGTTTTCCTGGGTGGTCTATCTGCTGTTGACTGATTCCTTAGTGTATATTGGTTTTCTCTTTTAAGTTGTGTTAAATATGGAGGTGTTGGAAGGTGTGAAGGAGAGTATGTGGTTGTGAGGTCAGGGTAAACTGTTGTCTTAGGTTGTCTCACTGAAGAAGGGATGACATTTATTACACTTGCATTAATTTCCTCTTCTCCTTCATGAGCTTTAATGTCTTTCTCACTTGCTTTCTCAGCTGTAGTTTGAGACTTGACATACAGCCTTGTAACCCCCCTATCTTCTGCTATAGGCCTGCTTGTAAGAAGTCTGTGTAAGTGATCATTTCCATTTATGTGACCAACTATAACTGTCAGGTTTTTAGACAATGAATTTCCTTCTAATGTTGTGTTTTTGTGTATGTTCCTGTAACCAACCAAGACCTTTCTAACACATTTTGTCCCATTTACATAGGCTGTAAGGTTTTTCTCAATTGTGATTGTTGGCTGTTCTGTTGATTCTGTGACATTGAAAGTCAATGGTGTGGTGGGTGAAGTGGCTATGCTTTTCTGAGTGGCATTTCTAATGATCTTGACAGGTGTCCTTCGAAAAAGCATTCTCTCATCAGAGTGTGTCTTTTTTATTAATGGTGTTATTGGTTTACCAGCAGAAATAGGAAGGGTTGAGTCAATATCAGGTGTTCTTGGTCTCATTGGATACCATATTACTGACTTGTTTGAAGAAGGCATAACCAGTCGTCTCTCCCCCAGCCCTATTCTGGTAGAATTGAAATCTTTTTTTTCTGTACTATAAGGTGTTCTTAAGATGTCAGGGCGTGTACCGGGTTTGGGTAATGCCCTGTCTTTTCCTAAGGCTAGTGGTCTTTTTTGCACAGGTCTAAATGGAATTTTGAGTTTGGAGAAATTTCCTGTTCTTTCCAAATCTTCAGCCTTTCCTTTTGTTGCCTGAACCTTCTGTCGTAGTCCTTGCTTCCTCTGGAAGGCTGTTGTTGTTTTTGTTATCTCTGGCATCTTTTCTTTGTTGTTGTCAGTGTCCACATCTACCTGCATGGTCATAGTCATCCTGGTTGCGTGCTTTAAGGTGTTGTCTAAAGCCATGAACAAAGTTTAAAATGTATTATAAAAAATCTCTTCTGATGCCTTAACTAGAGAAGGTAACCCTGTTAATAAAAAGGCAGTGGTAATGCACAGGTTAGGTCAATTATCCAAACAATAATGTGACTGGGATTGTCCCCTTCCGCTTATCCTTTATTTGCAACTTAGTATGTTCTGGTTAACTTTTAGTCCTGTAGAACACTGCAGAAGTTTACATTTTCTGAAAGAAGAAAGTTAAGCTTTAGAAGAAATGAAACTAGAAACTATTTAGCACTGCTGTGAGGGAAAAAACCTATGCATATTTTTCAAACAAAACTCTGTAAAACATGTAAAAATCCTTTACAACAGCATGCCAGTTTCAGCAATAAGTTCACTGATTATGAATAATGCTGCAACAACGCATCAGTGTAATTAATTACAAAGATTTCATAAATATGTACGTAGATTTGTGTGGATTCTTTCAATGCTTTGCACTATTTACATATATCCCCAATTCAGTCACATTTTATAAAGTTTTATAACTGTTATATTTGATCTGTAATGAAGGCTCAGGGGCATGTGGATCCATGTGCAGCTTTTTAATCAATAGAGTGGTCATACAGACAAACGGTCTAGTACCGGCAAACAGAGCAATGAGGGTAAGGCAAACAAACAGGTAAACAGGCAGAGGTTAGGGCAGGCAGAAAACAATCGTAAATGTAATCCAAGGCAAAAACAAGAGGGAGGCAGCAAACAATCAAGAAACGAGATACAATCCAAAAACTAACCAGGTAATCAATAGGAAAAAATGCTATGAAATGTTTGACTGGCAAAACAAGACATCGCAATGAGTCCAAACATGACTGGGGCTTAAATAGAGAAGCTGATTGGGAACAGGTGTGACAGACAGGAAGGAATCAGCCCCAGGTACGGGGAACATGGGAAATGTAGGCCAGATCAAAACTAGTACTCAGGGCTCCCTCTGGCGGCGAGGGGGAGGCATAGCGGTGGCCTCCTCTGTAACAGAGCCCGCCACCCTGTGAGTGGCTCCTGACATGAGGAGGAAAGCAACGTTGGGGTCTTTCACAAGGTCTAGGGGTAAATCTAAATGAGCCGAAACAGGTGTAATAAGTCTAATGATTTTAAATGGACCCACGTACCTAGGACTGAGCTTTCTGCATTGAAGCGCGTTGAGAGCCACACCCACTGTCCAGGAGTGAAGTTGTGCCTACGGCGTCAGTGTCAGTTTGTCTGTAGAGTCTGGCATCTAACGGCGTGAAGTAGGTGGGTGTGGGCTTGTTCCCAAACCTCCTCACTGTACTGCAGCCAATTGGTGACAGCTGGTAGATCTGTGGGTTCCCCGGATCATGGAAACAGTGACGGCTCCAATCGGCCTGGTGTTGATTGCAGTAGGAACATAAGAATCTTACAATCTCTTGGTTGAGACGTCCTGTTTGGCCGTTGGATTGTGGGTGGTAACCTGATATGAGACTGACGTTTACTCCCAAGCTCTTGAAAAAAGATGACCACACCCGTGAGGTAAACTGAGGACCCCAGTCAGAAACGATATCATCTGGTAAACCATAGAACCTATAAACAAAGTCACAAAGAATCTCGGCAGTCTCAAATGCAGTAGGCAGTTTAGGAAGGGGGACCAGACGACATGATTCGGAAAACTGGTCGATGATAGTAAGAATGGTGGTATTACCCAGTGAATTAGGCAGATCTGTACTAAAGTCTATGGCAATGTGTGACCAGGATGATGGGGTGTGGGTAAAGGTTAAAGGAGTCCGGCGGGCAGTTGCTTGGGAGTTTTCGAAACTTGGCATACTGAGCAACTCTGAATAAACCTGATAGTAATTGCTAGAGAGGTTTGGCCACCAATAACGGTTCTTTAAAAGGTGGATGGTGGACGAGATACCCGGATGACCTGAGCTTCGGTTATCATGTACCTGAGTGAGTAACCGCTTTCTTAACGGCTCGGGCACAAAAGTAAGGTTCTTGGGGCATTTGGCAGGACGGGGATGTGTCTTGTTAGCGCTAACAATTTTAGTGTGTATGTCCCATTAAACAGGGATGACAAGAATTTTCTCTGGAATAATGTTCTTATAAGACTGAGTTATAGGGGTTTCCTCGGACTGACAAGATACTTTACGAGATATTAACCTGGGCGTTAAGTAGCGTAAAAGTAAAACCGAGTAAAACAGAGGGACCATTGGGCCTGGCAGAGGTTTAGGTGCTTCGCAGTTTTAAGATATTCTAAGTTCTTTTGGTCCATGATCACGGTAAAAGGGTGTGCAGCCCCCTCTAGCCAATGCCTCCATTCCTCTAGAGCCAATTTGATAGCTAGTAACTCACCATTACCAACATCATAATTACGTTTGGTGGGAGAGAGTTAAGTCTGTCTCACCAACTAAAAAATGCAAATGCAAAGCCTAAGAAATGTTGTAGCTCTTTTACTGTCTTGGGAAGGGGCCAATCAGTTATGGACCGAATTTTTTTTTGTCCATGGTGACCCCCTTCTGCACTTTCAGACCTGGGCATGAAATTAGAGTGGTGCGGGCACCAAGAACGAATTAAATTATCTAACTCTATCGAAAGCTTGATATATATAGGTTCCTCCCTTTATCATGACATGCTAGTTCAGATTGCAAATCAGGGTTTACTCCTTTGCGGTACAGGAGTTTCAAAGTGTCCTCCACCCAATTGGTTTGGGCAGCTAGAGTACGAAAAGATAGCTTGGTACTGGTAAAGAAACGAGTCGAAAGAAGGAAACACAGACCCATCTGCTCTTCACAGAGCTGTAGCTCAATCCAAAGCTTTGCCTGTCAGCAGAGAACAGACAAATGCTAGAAGAAGTAATAAAAAACTCTAATATCTACTGTCTTACAGACTAATTCTTACGGAGCAGCCGTTCTGCCTCCTCCTGGTATCGTTTGGATTGTTTGCTGCCTGCCTCTTGTCTTTGCTTGGAATACGTTATCCATTGTTTGCTGCCTGGCCTGACCTTCGCCTGTTTACTTGTTTTCATTTTGTCTTATCCTTATTGCTCTGTTTGCCGGTGTTTGACCCTTTGCCTGTTTTGAGTACCCTGTTAATAAAAGAGCTGCACATGGATCCACCTGTCCATGAGTCTTTGTTACACTAATACTGTCTCAAGGTTGCATATTGTATTTTAAAGTGTGTATTGCAGCAGAGATTTTAACAGTGCACAACTGTTTTTAACTGATTTTTAAGTTAATAAAGACAATTTGCTATAGCACTGTCACAAGTTTAAAGGTGGTTTCTTTTTCTCACATATTTTATTCTCACAGTGTCATGGTGCACCCTATCAAATAAACCATAATAAGTCACACTGTGCCATTTTCCGCATAATCTTGGGAGCTGTTAAAAATAATTACAATATTCTTGAAGAGCAGAATTGATTAAATAATTGCACAGTAAGACAAAGAACTTACCAGGAGATGCCTGTACAGTTGCTGGAAGGCTCTGGGTGCCATCTCTCTCTGCCACTAACGAAATGGCATACAAAAAACCTGGTTCCAAGCCATCAATTTGAGCTGAGTCCCTCTCTGGGGTCAGGCTGACCTCTGGAAGTTTGCCTGATCCATCTGTCTGATTGGGTGTAACGGAGAGGACGTACCTGTTAATCTCTCCCTGTGCTTTGTCCCATTGGACACTAACTGATGTAGTGGTCGTCTTTACAACTTGCAAATCTTTGGGGCCAGATATTACTGTAAGAGAATTTAATTAATTTGTTATTATAACATTTTAAAACCCCACAGAACATTGCATAGTACACACAATTATGTTGGACTCACAGGTGGTAAATTGCATTGTGCTCTCTGCTCCCATCGTGCCCCCTTTCTCTCCAATGACTCTGACCATGTACTCTTGTCCAGCAGCTAGTCCCCTCTGAGTGTAAGTGGTTAGTCTGCCACTGATCTTAGAACTTATTTTCTGATTAGTTTCTTTCTGCAGGGATGGAACAGAGAATTCATTTGAACATCAGGATCCTGTAGTGAGTAACCTTTAGTTTACTTGCACCTCATATAAATTCTAACATTTCAAAATTCTTATTGCATTTTGAGGTAATAGTTGATAGTTAACTCCCTTTGAAATTTTTGGGTTTGGCAAATGTGCAAAGCAATCCTGCCTAAATCTTAGATATTATACATAAACAAATTGATTATACATAAACATGACTAGATTTTTACATTTTCTAAAGAAAACGTCTCGGTTATGTATGTAATCTCCATTACCTGATGGAGGGAACGAGATGTTGTGTTGATGAAGTGACATATATAAAATGGCAATAAAAAATTGGCCTTAAAGAATAAGTCCCAATAGCAACTGGCGAGTGGAATTTACATGTAAATCCCTACCCTGGATATTGGAGTTTAAAAGGGAGATGGTGCACACTCCTCACTCAGGTTTGTGCTGAGGAGCCAAGATGTGCCTGGCTGTCAGCAGTTAGTTTGGAGAAAACAGTCTAAACACATATCCAACCTGCATCATTAAGACTTGCAGTATAAATGCAACCAAAGTGATGGAATTAAAAGTTTCCACAAGGTCATTGCAGAATAGGTCTGCTGCATTGGAATAGTGAACTTCTTAAGAGGAAAGGACATTGCGAAGACCACAACCTAGGGAGGTTATATGTGGAAATAGATGGACTTCAGGAGAAGTACCACTTTAGATTTTGCCTACAAGCAGTGGACTTCCATAGGGAGAACCAACCCAGATTATTGGCCATGATAGATTGCTCCTTCTAAGGGAAGACACAGGTTTACAGACAGGATACTTCTGAGGTTATAGAACCTTGTAAAATTATGGCTGTGTCCCAGTCTGCAGCTTTACAGATGTCTGCTAAAGGAGTGCCTTTCAAAAGTGCCCAAAATGAGGCTATCCCTCTAGTTGAGTGTGCATGTACTCAGAAATGACACGGCAAACCCTGGGATTGGAAAACAAAAGAATGGCATCCACAATCTAATGGGATAGCTTCTGTTTAGAGACAGCTTTCCCCTTCTGCTGGTCACCAAAGCAGACAAAGAGCTGGTCAGATGTTATTTATATAGTGTTTTTTACAACATTACATTGCTTTAAAGCAGCTTGACATATAATAAAAAAAGAATAATAATAATAAAACACAGAACAAATGTCAGACCTGTTCAACACAGAATACATGGTATTATTGCAAATAATATTTTTAAGATGTATATTAATTAAACTAACTAGGCATACTAGGTGTATAGTAGGTTTATGAATAAAGTGTTGACTGAACCGATAAAACTACAAAATCATTAAGCAAGATATGGCTGTTACGGAGGAGGTTCCCACTCCGCCCCCTGCTGGTTTCCCATCGACCCCCGTTCCTAGGACTGATGACTTCCTGTTTACCATCTGTTTAGCTGCCCTACTGAGCCCAGATTATCTTTTCATTCAGTGTGATGTCTTGTATTGCCATGAGCTACAATTCAGAGCGTTTTCCCGGACTGCTTTCCCATTGCTATTTGGACTGTTGAACGTTTTTGAGTTTTTGCCGCCTGCCCCTTGTTTGGACTTGGTTATTGATTGTTTGCTGCCTGCCTCGACCATTGCCTGGATTTATGTTTTGTCTCTGCCTCGCCTACATTGCTCTGTTTGCCACTTTTTGACCCTTGCCAGTGTTTGGTTTGTGTTAACAATAAAAGTGCTGCAAATGGATCCCATTGCATCAGCGTCCTCGTTACAATGCCATTCCAGCGTACATGGAGATGACATATAAAACGTTAAGATCTTATGGGACAGGGGTATAAGATAAATACATACATACACAAAATATATACCACAAAAATACCTGAAAATTACACGAAGGGGAATGAAATAGAATTGGAAACCCAAAACCCTAATCTAAGATAAAAGTCAGCAGATTCACAGTAAACAAGCCAACAGGGTGACAGTGGCTTCTGAACTCTTCTGAACTCCTCTGTGCAGTACAGGTAAATACGCAAAGCATATCTCTTGATAGAAGCGAGCGTGATTAGGAGGGTCATCTTCTGAGAGAGGGCATTAAGTACAACTGACTGTAAGAGAGGACTCCTAAGGGCTGAAAGGACCAAGGCGAGATTCCAAAAGGGTATTAGGCGCATCCTCAAGCGTTCAACTTCCTAGCACCTCTAAAGAATCTGCTTATCAGATCAAGCCTTGTAGAGCATACCAAAGTGTATGTTTAACACAATATGTTGATTCCTAAGAGGTGAATAAAGATCTAGTTGTGCCACTCATATGAGAACTGGTCTCATATAAGCTGGACCACTTGGGCATGGAGTCATCACGTTTCACAGAGTGTAAAGCGCAAGCAAACATCAGCTCTGAAGAATAAATCTGAAGGAGTGTGCCTTCTTCCTTTTATACCTGGATATCCAAAGCATGCAAATTCCACTCAGTTTCTATTGCCACTTATTTTTTAAGGCCAGTTTTCATTGGTGTATTATATTAAATGCAGAGCAATTTGTCTCCCATGGTTTAAACCCAAGTGTCACTACATCGACACAACATCAAGTGAGTAACAGAAAGGCACATAGGACTGTTAAACTGTGGCTACAGATTATGGTAATAATGTTCCTAGCCAGAGCACACTTTTGTCATTAATAATGCAACTTCTTGTTTTGAAGAAAAGCACTTTTGCTAATACACTACCTAATAGATTTATCATTAATGCCACGTAGTGATTTTTACATGATTGTACAACACGTGTAAGATTGTTATAGAGACAGCTGAATTGATGGAGGAATTTGCAGCTTTACTTGCAAGCTACAATTCAAATACAAGATCTCATACTGGCAAATGCAGACTTCAAATCATCAGTTCTTATCCTGCTGGATTTGTCAGCCGCTTTTGACACTGTAAACCACCAGATCCCGCTGACTACATTCAAATCACTAGGCGTTACAGGTACTGCACTCCGGTTCAGATCTTTTTCAGAATGTCTTGAAGAGGAGAGGTGTTCAGCTTTTTCAGAATGTCTTGAAGAGGAGAGGTGTCCAACCTGCAACACCTAGACACTAGGGTGCCCCAGGGCTCAGTTTTTGGACCACTTCTCTTCTCCATCTACATGGTGTCATCTGTCATTCAGAAACATGACTTTTCCTATGATTGTTATGGTTATGACACCCAGCTCTACCTCTTTTTCCACCCTGATGATCCCACGGTACTGACTCGCATCTCAGCCTGCCTGACGGACATTTCCTGATGCTGAGCCCTGGCTGTTTTCAAGAAACGACTGAAAACTCAAACATTTAGTCTTCACTTCCTTAACTAATCAACTAACACACCGCCACTACCTCTACTTCTTCTTCTTTTATAAAAAAAATGTCTTCTTACACTGTTGAAATACCTGAGACCTGTTTTTATAGCACTTATTTATTGTTGCTCTTGTAGTTGTTGAAATTGCTTCGTTGTCCTCAATTGTAAGTCGCTTTGGATAAAAGTGTCTGCTAAATGACTAAATGTAAATGTACAAAATTTTGTCTTGTACTAAGTTTAGTCTTGAGTCTCCATGACACCCTGAAAGATCTGCCTGTGAGACAGGATTCAAACCAGAGAAGTGGAGATTCTGTGACGATCAGCAATAAGCTGACTGAGTAGTGAAGGCTAAGGCGATGGTAATTTTATTACAGCTGACAATTCTGGCAGCTGGCAATTCCAAAGTCCCATAGACAGAGAGAGGTAGAGGAGATGAGCTGTAGCTAGGTTGCAAGTTGGTGGAAATGGATTGTTTCTCACTGCTGATGTGAAAGTAGTGCCTGTGATAGATTATAGGAATATGCTGGAAGCTCATTAAGGCAAGGGAAAGCGAATACTGTCAAAAATACTGTTATAAAGTGCCTTGTCGTGTCCTTTTTTCTGATGAGGGCTTCAAACAAACACACCACTGCTGAACTTCTTTTAAGTATGTGAGTACTGACAGGTAAATGAATCCTGATGAACATGCTTTCATAATTGATAAAAATAAAGCCTAGAGATGTGAATGACTGATCAAATCTACTCCACAACAGTAAAATGCAAGGTAGTTCACACTGGATGAAATAATGGTCAATATGTCAAATCCATCATATGTGATTGCTGTAGAATTGTTCAAGCCAGACAGTAGTTTTACACAGAATTAAAACTACAGTAATATTCATCTCATAATCTGAAATGCATACTCTTTAGCACTCTAACCTAACACTTAAACGCATTAGCTTCATGTAACAGCTTTCAAGCTACACCCACCACATTTTCCACCAATGTGGAAACATGGAATTCCCACTTGGGTTGCTATATCTTTTCTAACGGATCAGACATTTCGTAGTAGGCTTCTGAACAATTTTCCATTGACTTACTTTGAAAAAAATTTACAGAGACGTACTTGGAAGGAAGACTAGAGTGGCATGGCCAACCACATTGAAACATACTAAAATATTCTAGTATCATGCTAAATTATGCTAAAATGTGCTAGGATCATGTTAAATGTGAACACGAGTCTGCCATGGCAGCACCACTCACATATCAGAAAATGTGACCTCTTGCCGCCACACACATACTCGTGCATAAACACATAAGCAAAGTGCAAGTAAAATGTTTTTATGCAAAAAACATAAGCAATTTAGTCTTTTACAACTTACTTTATCTAAAAAAAACTATTAGTAAATTATTAGGAAAGCAAGCACTTACAAACAATTTAATCAAAATACAAGAACTTTTCAAACCTTAAAATTGCTACATTAAAAATCAAGCATTTTCAAGGATTTTAACCCTGGCTATTTTAACCCTGGCTAAATCTTGCGGAGATGTGGGATGCCAACAAAGTTTGTTATGTATGTAACCCTCGTTCCCTGAAGGAGAGAACAGAGACATTACATCACCGTACTAACGTATGGGGTCTCGCTTGAGAGCCCTATCACATTTGAGTAGTAGAATGAACATTGAACATTGGCCCAAGAGGAAAGAGGCAAAGAGCATTGAGCAAAGGAGTTGTGATACTCAATTGATAATTGATACTCAATTATATGTTTCCTCCAGACCAGATAAAACCTTCCAACTATCTAAACTGTCAGAGTGCATCCAAGACATAAAACAGTGGATGACAAATAATTTCCTACTTCTAAACTCAAACAAAACCGAGGTACGACTTATTGGACCAAAAACATGTAATATTTCAGATTACAATCTGCAAATAGAAGGCTGCACTGTTACCCCTGCAATTACAGTTAAAGACCTAGGCGTTATATTAGACAGTAATCTGTCTTTTGAAAACCACATCTCAAATGTTACAAAATCCTCCTTCTTCCATCTCAGAAACATAGCCAAACTATGAAATATTTTGTGTATTGCTGATGATGAAAAGTTAGTTCATGCATTCATGACCTCCAGACTGGACTATTGTAACGCATTACTCTTTGTTGTCTGCATTATCACTAAATAGACTACAGCTAGTTCAAAATGCAGCCGCCAGGGTGCTTACTAAATCAAGAAAATACGACCACATAACCCCTATTTTAAAATCTCTCCACTGGCTACCCATAAAGTATCGTATAGACTATAAAGTTCTGCTGATTACCTACAAAGCTTTACACGGCTTAGCTCCTACATATCTAACTGAGCTCCTGTCACGCTACAACCGATCCCGCTCTCTAAGGTCCCAAAACTCTGGACTTCTAATAGTTCCCAGACTAAATAAATCCACCAAAGGGGGTAAAGCGTTCTCATACGTAGCACATAAACTTTGGAATAGCCTTCTCGACACTGTTCGGGGTTCAAACACAGTCTTCCAGTTCAAATCTAGATTAAAAACACATTTTTTCAGTGAAGCATTCATGTAATACAGTAAACAGCAGCTAAGCTAAGTTGTTTTCTCTGTCTTCCTCCCTTACCTCGGGAACCATTCCAGATGATGGAGCTGAAAAACAGAGGCCATCCGATGTCCCCATCGCACAACACAAAATACCACAATAACATTAAGGATAATATTAAATGCATCAC
>JAZGTJ010003727.1:0-18094 GCA_036877575.1 Botia almorhae
CTTTTAGCCTTCGGCGTGCGAGTGTGTCACACTGTATGAGGCGATGGGAGTTAAAGGAGTGGCGGCTATGAGGACGTTGGGAAGCAGAGGAGGAGTAAGAGGAGCTTGAGGCCATGGAGGAGCGTGCCGCTCCATCAGTGGCTTTTTCTTCAGGGTTGGGGGTGATTTGATTAGAAGCAGGAAGCAGAGAAGGGGCAGGGCCAGAAGCGGCTGAGGGAGTTTGGGATTTACAGTGTGAATAGAGAAAACTGTGCGGTGCAGTCAGTTTGGGTGACGTGTTTGAGTTTTGTGTGGAACGGGCTGGTTTTTCTGGGCGCTCCTGGGTGAGGGAGCGTGAAGCAAATCCACTTTCATTATCAGTTTCACTAACCAATTCACTATTTTCATCATCTGCATCTTCGCCCCGCCCCTCTGATGCTAAGCTCCGCCCCAACGTGGAAAGCGTGGAGTATCCCGACACAATGGAGCGGGCATCGTCTCCCCTCCAGTTGCGACCCTTCACCTCTTTCTCCTCCTCCTCACTATGGAGCACCACAGGCAGAGCTTCGTCTGCTGAGGAAATGCTAGGAACTACTTCCTCTTTCTTCAGCTCTTGTGCTGTCTGTCTCTCTGGCTCCTCCTCCTCCTCTTCATCCTCCTCTTCTTCATCGTCCTCTCCCTCTGCTCGTGGGGCAGAGAAGGATGCCACTTGCCCCATCTCTTGCAAATCATCTGTTTCAGATATGCAGGATTTAACAGGCTCGTGCTCAGAGTCGTCATCTGTGCTGCTGCCCAGGAGGCGGCCGTTACGCCGTTTTCTGCGTTTGCGGGTCACAGCCGACATAATTGATAACGTCAAGATGTCTTTGGCAGTAAAGTCACGTTTTGATCCCCAGGAGCCCTAACAGAAATGTAAAAAAGGGTCAAAATTTTTGACAATTAAGTACTTTTAACTAAATTAACAAAACACTACAGCACTAAGACATAAACATAGTCTCAAGTCACAAAATTGCTTTTACATAAATCTCTAGCATCCAAAAGGTGTAATTCCTTCAGCATGTTCATCATAGTTGTGAAAAGAAAAACAAACCTTTGGTCAACACTGACCTTAGATTTTGCAGAATCACTGTTGGTTGAGTCTGCCCGGTTAGAAACAGGGAGAGAGATTGTAAGAGACGAAGTTAGTGAAAACAGTGAATGTGTTGATACCATGTTAAGTATATATGCTGCATTAATGAGAGACACAGAGGAGGATAAAACATCCATGACATCACTTTCTACTTGCTGTGAATGCCAGTAACGTGATGTAATTATGAACAGAGACCTATTGCAACCTCTGTGTCAATCATTAAGCATTACCCCCATGAACAGTGATTGTGAGACAGTGTTCACACAAGATCCATTATAAAACACATCTGTATGAATAAGCCACTGATTGTCAGTTATGGTCTGATGTGAACAGTGTCTTAGAAAAACAATCATAGGGGATCACGAGTGCTTCCCATTTCTTGCGTCCTTGTTTAATTCAAGAATAGAGGAATCAAAGCAATACGTATTTATAAAATCTGGAATATTCCTGATCACTAAAGCCTCACTTTAAATTGAAGTTTCCATGCTTAGGAAATCTGCCGATATGTAGCCAGAGTTTGATTAATCAAGGCATTCTTAATAAAGCAAAATGCAATGTTAAGCGAGGGTAGAATGTGCCTGAAATATGATGTGCCAGATATGGAGGAAAGCAATTTGTGCAAGCATTATGCGTATTACCAAACAGCACTTCCATACAGGAAATGAGGAAACGTCACTTTGAGTATTGAGAAGCACCCCATATCAGCAGCTGTAATAATAACGCACACTGATGACATCACGGCACATACCGATTACATCGACCCATGAAAGAAGCCATTGGAGGGGCAAGGGTAAAAACTGTGATTGTCAGAGCGTGAGAAGGCAGACACAAGCTGCAACCATTCATTGTTTAATGCAAGCATTTACACGCTTGCATAAGCATTAAAACACACACTCAAGTACACATGAAGACACACATGCACACAAAGGTCTTGGCAGGAGAAACCCATCCTACCGCAGTGGCTGTTCCACAGGCTCAGCTAAGAGAGGGATGCAGAAATGTACAGAGAAAGACAGCAGAAAGTGAATATAATGATAAAGAAACTAAATAAGAAAACTAAAGAGAAGTATAGTGTATTCAACATGCAGGAAAATTGAAATATGTTTGACATGAGCATGCAATCCACTAGTGTTCCACTCTTACCAGACCTGTTTTCCGGACATGCAGAATAATGTATGTATGTCAAGTGTTAGTTGTGTGTGGTGGAATATGACTGGTTGAATTGGCCTTCAGCAGTTTGTCAGCTTAAGATATCACCAGTAGCACTGACTGGCTGTTGTCAGCCTGAAATGATTGCACACTGCTGGTTGTGACTGGTGAAGCTCTCTCACCTGACGCCTCCCCTAGCAGGCCTGTTCGGCCGATGTTGGAAAGGAGGTGATCTATGTTGGGGGCGGGCTGAACATCCTCTGTGTCCACTGGTGTCTGAGGGGAGACATTCAGTGTTCAGATATAAAACACAGATTAATTAATCTACTTTATATTTGACTGCATGACTTATGTGACCCCATGGTTCAGGACAAGGCGTATTAAAGAGGTTGCGTGATTTTGCCAGTAGCCTATCAGAGATCAGTATGATTTTCTAGTGGCAGGTGGTATTAGGGCGAGAGGACATTCTCGTCCTGGAGAACTTTTTTGAACATCTTTTTACACCCTCCTTCTAATGTGGTGACATCACTATTTTAATGCTTCTCTAATAACTGTAATAAATTTTAAATGTGTACAACATACATAACAAAGTTTATGTTGTCAACACCAGCTTCATACATACTAACATGGTACAAAATTTTGATTCTGATTCTATGGGGTCTTTAATGACTTTCTAATGAAACTTATAATTATTAAACATTCTCTAATCTATCAAACACAAATAAAACTAACCTTTTCATCCTTTTCATGTTCGTCACTGAAAAACCAGGTATACTGGACAGAGGGAATGAAACACAGATGGTTTTAATTCATTTTTTAAATGGAGACTAGCTGTAAAATCTGTGGTTTGTTCTGTTAGTGTGTGCTTTCTCTCACATGCTGAATGAGCGTCTCCACAATCTTGTATCGATCTGGCATGTGGGTGACCATGTCTGTCATGTTGTCCTCTGAGGTCCGCACGAGAGTGGGGCCAAAAACTAGCGCCAAATTACGCGGCTCCATCTGCACACATATACAGTAACAGTAAGACATGGAATAAAGGTGTTATGAGGGAACAATGAAGTTGTTCTGAACTATGAAAAACTGACCCAAATGCAATCCATAATCCAACAGTTGTTCACATACAGAAGAACTGTTTTGTATATACTTTCAGTTTATCAAGATACTGAGATAAATACTGAGAAAAATGGAAAACATTTGCAAGTATGTATTACCTTGTTTTTCTCAGAATGGTCTGCTACAGTCTTTAGATGTCCAATTAAAAACTTTAAAGTGTGGAAATAATGATCTGGTAGATCACGGATCTATAGAAAGAATGAGCGAGCAAAGAGAGAGAGCGAGAGAGAGATATCAAAAGACAAGCCAAAAGGAAACAACAAAAAGCAAACACAATGCAATCTGAGAATATTTTACACATAAACGTTTAGCAGAATGTGACTTTAAAATATTCCGAAAACACAGTCATACCAGTTTCTTCATGGTTCTGAGTCTTTCGCTGGCATTCTCCATTCGGTTGGCCTCAATAAAGTCATTGTATTTGTCTTTAAGGGAACGAGGAAAATTTGAGAAGAATGAGAAAATGTAACATGACATGCACCTTTTTTATAAGCTATTCCAAAATGTTCTTTTATCTTAAGAAATCTCACCATCTGTGAAGACAGGTTCAGGAAGTTTCCGGAAGAAGGATTTCAGCAGGCTACTGACCACATTTAAGTCCTGCCACTTCTGCACAGGAGTACAAAAAGTGAAAGGGAGTTTATGTTGAACAGAACTGACTGTCATTAAGTGTCAGTATGAGGAAGCATCTCTTAAACATGGGAAGTGAATATAACCAGTGTGTTGACTCAGTCTTAAAGCAACAATGCTGGTGTATCTGACAGAGACCATGTGTGTGTGAGTAAACATCTCACCTCCTCTGTAATGTTGATGTCACTTCCTTTGTTGAGCTGTTCCTGTAGACTGGACACTACTGCATTGTTTCCTGGTACTCTGTAGATTCCTGTATACTCCAACCCCATGTCCTCAACCAACCCACAGCAGATCTCCACAATCTGAGGAATAAACTATACACACACATTGACAATTGGTTTTCTGTCATGCTGAAGACAATCCATTAATTTCTATGTTATTATAGTGTGCTAGTGATATTGTGTTTGGCCCAACCCTCATAGAAACCGCTCTGCGCTTTTAAATTGACATTAAGATTTTTTTTTTAGTTTTTTATTAAGCTTGGTTGGTCCCCACAATGTAGATGATTTCAGGTTGTGGGGTCAGTACCTAAAATTACCTTCATTGTTAGGACACAAACAGACACACAGTTTAACTTAATTAAAGAATATGTAAGCCCTAAGGAATCAAAAGACTGTTCAACAGGTGGCACATAACATCCTATTACAGTAAATTACAGTTATCATATCATTTGAATAATTATTGAAATATCATCAAGTAAATATTAAGGACACACCTTGTTGTTAGCAGCAGGCTGGCAGTCTTCTAGTCGCACCCCAAAAGCTTTAGGACACGCCTTCTTAGACTTCTTCATTATGTTTATGCCCCAGGGAGATTTAGGGGGGCTGCTCTCATCTTTGGCCTCGTGTTTTGGTGAGCGTGGAGGTGCACTGCTGTTTTCTGATTTGCTAAGAAATGTCATTCGAGGCACTCTGGGTGAGGAGTCTGGTTTATTACCTGTTGGACTGCAGAAGACAATAAACAGGAAGGTGATTATTTTAAACCATAATAATTTTGGTAACGACCCATAGCAGAAGTGCAAATCTCACCTTTGCTTCCTGTATTCATTTAGTTTCTTGCTGATAAGAGCCTGTCGTGAAAAACCCAACTCCTGCATAGGTACATAAATAAAGGGCAATTAAATTCAATGCTTAAAATCATTAGCACCTCCCCGATCTCCCATTGGTCAGACAAACAGAAAGTCCCACCCTAAACTCACGCCACTGGTTAGGCCAATGTCGCTCTGTCGGGAAGCTCAAATGAATAATGCTGCAAGCACCACAGAGCCACAGTGCGTACACCTGTCATTAAATTATTAAACCTAAGAGGCTTATGTTTGACTCTGCACATTAAACTGAAATAGGAGAAGTTGTTTTAATATGAACAACAATATAGCATATTAAGGAAAGACACCAATGTTGAAAGTTGATTAATGATGCAATGACTGTGAGAGAATGTTTTTTTCACCTCACTGTCCGTCTTGCTGTATTCCCTGATGACTTTAATCCACTCCAGCATGTCTTCTCTATCCTCCGCCTGCAGCAGATACTCACAGAAGTCCTGCGTGGTCAGCCTCAGGGCGTGCTTACGTTTCGTTTCACTGTACGCAATGTCTACAAGGCAACCCCGGATGCCGATTGGTTGCTCATCCTCGACCCCGCCTCCTAGTGCCGCCCCTTTAAGCACCGCCTCTCGTTTATCCTTGTAGAGGAACAGTGACTGTGATCTTAGCACAGAGAAGACCCTCCTCCAAGGCCAGATGGCACTTCCCACCTTCTACAAGAACAAAACAGAGAAAACGTCATGAACTGCGCACAACCGGGTTTAATGTTGGTTTAACCCACAGGGACAATCCTCATAAAGCAACCTGGGGTTAAGTGTCTTTTTTTTATATGGTAAAGGTTTATGAATAACACCTTGTGGGGTTTAAACCTACAACCTTTAAGTTACCAGCCCAGATCCTCAAATACAACACGTCATAAAATCTGTACTCTTCTGCATTATAAACAAACACTAACATCTCTGGCTGTCTCTTCCTCTTACCTTGCCCTTCTCTGTGTGAATCTGTTTAAAGTGGAGCCAGCCTTCTCTTTTCACATCACTGTAGCTGATACTGCCCAGCTCAGAGGTAGAGTGTCGTTTAGAGCGAACCTCTTCAGCAGCACTCAGACTGTCCAGAGACTAAACCATGACACAGGGTGGAGATACACATCCACACAAGGAGTGACATTTTTAACATGCTTGGCATTTAAAAACAATATTTACACATATTATACAGGAAGACAAATGTAAAGCTATGTATATACTGTTTTTTGGATCAGATTATTTAAAAAGTACTTTAAAATCTTGATTTAAACTCACCCCTTCATTAAAAAAGCTCTTGACTCTTTTTGGCAGCCTCCTGTTAAAAGACCACAATAACATAACATGACTAAGTAACTCATAACTAAGTAACAAATACTATTAGTAAAAAGCTTATGTGTCATTAATGGTAGCTGTTTTAAACTAAGACTAGTCCTTCAAAAGATATCTTGGATTCAAAACTCACGAGAAGACCCGCCCCTCTTCTCTATACACGTTAAGCCCCTCATCACATGACTTGGAGCGTTCAGTTGTGATGGCCAACAGGTAAGAGGAACGACGATTAGACTTGACATCACCTGCTTATGAAAAGAGCGAGTTAGAGAGAAAGTGTCTTGCATTACAATCAGTGAAAAAATTATCATTACCTCGATACAATATCATTATACAAGAAAAGAGAAAGTTCATAAAGAACAGTTAGTGTTGAGTTAAGTAGGATAAAGGAAGAGGGTTTTCTAAGATCAGGTGAGGGGAAAAAAGTGAATTTTTTACAAAAATGACATTCACAGTATTAGGAAGAGATCTGGGGGTCTTCAGTAAAGTCCAAAGGCAACGGAACGGCATTCCTGGATGACCATGTGGACATATGCAGTTCAACATGCACACGCGTTTTTCTACTTTGAGGAATTTTACATATTGGTGCAGTATGAGCATGCATGCAGAAGAGGGAGCTCTATGTTGTTCACATGCATATTTTTAATGTTCAGATTTCCAAAACAGGAAAAAACAATGTTTGCATTTACAGTTGCAAGCAGGAACAGTTGCAATTTAATTTCTTAATTAATTGTGCGATTGTGGGGATATTTCGAGAAATGCAAGAGGTAATTTTGTCATTAAACTGTTTTCTTTCGCTATGTCACTCACTGCAGTCGAGGGAGAAAAGGCGACTGAGGGGAAAGGTGAAGGTTGGGGAGGCGGGGCTTGTGACCACAGCAGGGGCGGACTTAAGACCGCCGCTGGACACGACGGAGGAGGCTGGGACATGACGTGCCCGCAGATCTGCACTTGGACTGGTTGGCTCATCTGTGGGAGGAGTGGAATGTAGGAACAGGAGAGAGGGGAAAAGAAGGGATGGAAAGAAAGGAAAAGGAAGGGAATAAAGACAGTATAAGAGACAGAAAGTTATATTGGAAATAGGAGTAAGATTTAAACAAAGCAAACAGAAAAATTAAAGGGAAGTAAAAGAAGATAGGAAATATTAGAGAAAAAGCAAAATGATGTTTCACAATTAATTTAAATTATTAAGATGTTCCGATACCATAACCCACCAAAACACAAGAGTTTTCTCTTCCTGTCTGACTAACATACAGTTAGATAAAAAAGAAGCAAAAACTGAACTCCCAAATAAATGTATTCATCAAATGTGTTCAGTCATATAGCACAATGCAACCAAGAAGCAATTGTGTTACTGTAAGAAGCTATAGATCATAACAGCATTCAGTGTGTAAGATCATTGCTAACTATAACTATGAAAGCAAGTGTTAAATAACAATAAAAAATGCTGAGAGAGAAAAATTAATAACCAAATAGCATTCTCATCTGTACCTGACTCGCAGCCCTCCATGAATTCTTTATCAAATGTGCTCAATGTGGAAATGAGATGTACAAGCACTCTTTGTATTAAGACATGGTTTCAGTTCTTTCCAAAGTGTTGTATGTGTGTGTGTTGGGTAAAATGTGGTCTGTTGATGCAGGTATATTCTGATACCTATACTCTGATACTACATGTTTAAACTGAATTATTAACCGGTTTAAATTCATAAATAGACTAAATTATTTTAAAAAAACATACACAGTGATATAATATCATTTTATTAGTGAGAACATGCATCCTTTACCCTACCTCTACTCCTAAACCTAATTCTCACACAAACCTAGTGACACATTAGATTCAAAGTAAAACATGATTTAGCCGATTTACGAGCAGTTTTAACCAGCAAAGAGCACCTAAAATAACAAGTCGGTTTCATTATGTTTGCGAGTACATTTTTAGACATTTTGTTCTAACAAGTATAGTCAATTCGGTACACTGGCACAAGCACAAACAGGGTCTGTATAAGCTGAGCAGCACTGTCTGTTAAGGAGAACTTATGTTTTTTAATTGTCAAGTAAGCAAGCTATTCACAGGCTGAAAACTGTAGTTCATTGATACTATCAAAACATTGTCTGACCATCCTGATCAGCTCAAAATACCATACTGGCTCAGCCAATGGCATGGGTTTTCTGATGATGGAAGTGTTGAGGAAATTCGCTTAAAAACTTAAAAATTATTTTGGCAATTCCTTTTGGTGATGCTTGTGGCACACATATTACAAACTTTTCTATATAAATTAATTCTCTGAAAAGGTCTCTGTTTTCAAAGCCCTGATCTACAAATGCTTTTTACTTCCTCTTTGGCCACAGTAGTTAAAGGTCTGGTTATACGTCAGGTCCTTCTTGCTCTGCAAAGGTTACATGATACATTACAAAACACAAACTGGAAGCACACAACCAGCAAACCACCTGGGACAATACCATTCCACACCACCAGGTGGCAGGACAGCACACAAATACCACTAAAATATAAACAAGGGTTTCTAAATCTAGGAAACTTTTCTATGTACTTCTCTGTTTTTATCTCTCTTCTTGTCTTCTTGCTATACTTAATGATGTGATTATAACATTCGGAAGCCAATAATAAGTCAGTTAACAATAAGTAAACTAATTAAACTTTAAGTAAGTAATGTTTTCATTGAATAAACTTACAGATGTTTCAAAGTTCACATTAAGTTATTTCATCTAAGGCTTTCCCTTCACAGCATCTTGTTTTTAACCTCTCTTTTAACCTCTGTAAAAATGTTTTTACACTAATTTTAACACACATTACTACATCTGCCTAACATTAAATGCTAATCTGTGTTTTATTTAAAAAAATTAAGAGAAAAGCATGGGTCTGGTCATTACATAAAAGTATTTGGTCTGTGCAACCAATCAGAAACAAGTATTCCAGACAGATGTGTAATGCATTTGCATTTAATGAAACTGATTTCTTTTTTATTTCCTTCTTTCTTTCTTTCTCATTTACATCTCTTTCTCGCTCTCCCTCCTTCTCTCTCTCTCCCCACAATTTTGTAATTTACAGAGCAAATGGTCCCAGAGCAAAGGCACGGGCATTCCCAATCCCTTCTCACTCCCTCTTTAGAAGGGAACATAGGCGGAAACATTCCCAATCTGGGATGTGGAATCTGTACTGTGCCTGTTTTCCAGCCACTGGCAGAAATAGCCGTTCTGTGGGTTTAACAAAGGCCCTCATTACTTCAGCCTGAGTCTGAGCTCACACACACATACACACACACACTCTACAGAGAGTTTACATTATGGACATACAAAACTGTCACGTCCAAAAATCTGTGTACAGTACTCAACATCAGTCCTGTGTAATGTACATATTTTGAGGTTCAGATGATATCCTATATATATGATCCAAGCCCGACAAAACAAACCCCATAAACCAACCCTTACTGACCATGATGTGCAGCATTTCCAGTTATATTGGCACAAAAACAAAAAGCAAAGAATACAAAAACAACAAACATGGAGATGTGTCCTTTTATAGCATCACAAATCAAAATGTAACCAAGCCTGCTATGAATGAGGCTTAGGAGAAAACAGTGGAAAACATTATCCGGTTTTAAGGGAGAACGTTCACATTCCTAACAGTCTGCATGTGTGTGGACGTGAACATATCTCTGTATGTAGTGTGTAAATGGCTGGTGAAGATTCCTTCCCGTTTAATTGGAGACACAAAGACCACATTGATTACAGAAAGAGCTGAGTGTGCCAACTGTATCCAGTAATATCTGTGTGAGTGTGTATTTGTGTCCTACACCCCTAACCCCAAAAACCCCTGCCCACCAGCCCCGTTACCCACATTCATTCTCATTTCATCACGGTTAACACATATACAAGATAAAAGACAATTAAACAGACTTATAAGCCTGTTCACAACAATCAAATGCAACAGAACAATATACAAGTATAAAATATTCACACAACTTCTATATTTACTTCAAAACTTTGGAAAACTAGGAAGTTTGATGCCAAATTTTCATTATTATCCGGAAATGATCTTCCATTATTATCTGACATGAAAAACGGTTGACAGTTTATTCCACAGCAGGCACCATATTTATTTCAAGACATGGAAAACGGGAAAAAGTGCCTAGTCAAAGTTTTACTGTATAATTTCCGAAACACACTGGACTTACATTTGTCTGATAATTTGGGAAATTGTGAGAACAATTACTAAGGTAGGATGGGATAGTATTGTTTCAAGGTGGGGATTAGCACATGATCAATTGTTCGACTCTATTGACCCAGTCTCCAAACAAATACAGCCGAATACAGCATTATCACTGCTGAATGATGAACTTGATAGAGGTGGAATACATTTTAAAATAGGGTCAAAATGTGGCTTTGGTGTAAATTGTTGCATGCTGCTGATTAATACATAATCCTAAACAAATACACTGTCATGTCATGTAGTGAGTAAAAATCTGTTGTGTTTCAGCATGGTGTAACATGACCCAGCTTGTTTTCTGTTAGTTTCAGTTTAGTTCATCCCCTTCCCCCAACTAACCAATCCTGAATATGTACATTATTACTATATTCCACATCTTTTCACAAAATCAAACGTACAAACTGAAGACTTAAAATCTGAACACTGGGTGTGTTGTGCCACACAAGTGTGTACCAACGTTCATCTGTCACTTTGCTGTAAATGATCAGTGAATGCTATAGGTGGGGCAGTTTTATTCAAAGCATAGTAGCTTTAGGCTTTACCCTCCTCAGGAATGAAAGAACTGTGCTAACAACAGTTTATGCAATCAAAACAACATATAAAGAGCTGTCCAACAGTGAACGTTAAGAACAACTGAATAAAACTCCTGAAAAATTGCACTACAGCTGATTAACTCTAACATATAATTAGAAGAAACAGAGTTTTACAGTCTGCTGTATATAACCCTTTAGCACATGTCGCATGACGAGTTTTGGTGGTACGTGTCTATCATAGTTTGTTTTGAATGTTTTGCATTCAGACAGCCATTTTGCAGCAGATTTCCTCTTGCACTCTGGTTAAGTAATAAAGGGCAAGCAGAGACAAGATTAGCATGAGCTAGAGGCCAGAGCAAACACACAAACATAGCTACTTATACGCATAGGCACATTAATATGAAGACACACTCCACTGCTGTTGTCAAATAGGGTTTTTTAAAAGGCATTTATGAATAGCGTAACCTTGAAACAGCTGTTTAAGAATAAAAACAATTTAATTTCTTTATATTAAATTTTTTTTGTGAATGAACCTTAAAGGAAAAATTCACCCAAAAATACCATGTCATTGCAAACCTATATGACTTTTTTGCTTCTAAGAAACACAAGAGAACATATTTTGGCGTTGGTAACCAAACAACATTGGTACCTATTGACATCCACTGTATGGACACAAAACAGCGGTAACATTTTTCAATACATTTTGTTTTGCCAAACTAGAAACACACACACAATTCTGTCTTTATCAACCAACCGATGTCTATTTTAAACACTCGCAGACAACTCCAACAACACCAAACACCAAAATTACATTTCTCTTAACAACTGATTCTTTTGGTGCAGATCAAGTATATAAACAGGATGGAATGGATGAGGCACTAGAACAGAGGAAAAGAAGGAAAGCATGACAGACATAGTGAACTAATTTTAATCCAGTAAGTCTGATTCAACCACAGACGACTAATATTGTCAGCCTGACCATGGGAGATTCCAACGTTACCTAATGCACAGACTGGTACACCAGACAGAGGAAATGAATGGTAAGACTGGTGGGGTTGTGAGTTATTATGACAAGTGTAGTCATTCTCTAACATTCCCATCCGTGTATTTTAATTGTGTCTGGATTCTTAATCAGTTTTCCAGTTAAAGTAAAAACCATGTGCAGGCTAGAATGGGCAAAATGAGGAAAATTATGAAAGAGAAGAAAACCAAGTTCATATAGAAGAATGTAAAGAATTCAGCAACAAAGATTAAATGCTAAAAGAAAACAAGAATATTCTGAGATGAAAAGGAGACAGTACCAGCACTAATGAGCAGAAGGGACTTACCTATGAAAGGAATTGAAGCAAGAGAGTCATCCTCTATGGAGAGTGGTGGTAGGTTACCAGTCTTGCGCCGCTGAGAAATAGCACTTTCAGTTTTGGCAGGGGGATCCTTAGGGTCAGAGGTGAAGAGTAGAGGGTCACTGGAGTCAAGAGCCACGGCGTAATGTGGGTGCCGGAGCGCGTTTGCACCCCTGCGGCCAGGGGGTGGTTTCTGCCTTAGAACCACTTCCTGTGTCTGAGCCTGGGCTTCACCTGTTGTTTCTCCAGCCCCTCTGTCATGATTAGTGGGCCGGTAAGCATTGTCTTGTCCTTCAGGGGGTGTGGAAATAGAAGTTGTGGAGGTGGTTGGTGGGGCTGGAGATGGGGCAGCAGAGGGGGGAAGGGCCTCTGGAGGACTGGTCTTGGGTGTAGGGGTCCAACTGAGGTGTGGACCTGTGTAAGAAGGGTCTCTAAATGACTGAGCTTGCTGCAGGATGCGTCCAGTCTTGCGATTAAAAGATGGGCTGTAGCTACGGTAGCCTATCGGCTCCTTATCTAGACTCTGGCAAGAGGGCAAATGTTTTGTCTGTGAAGCTGCCTGCTGAGGTTGTGTAGTGTGAGATGAGTGGTGCAAGTGTTGTGTTGTATGTACAAGGTTTTTATGTTGGGGTGTGTGGTGCTGCGTTTGGTGCTGATGTTGGGTTGTGTGGTGTTGAATTTGTTGCCGTGATTCTCTGTGTTGGCCAAAATGTCCGCCATGCCTTGAATAGGCTTCAGTCCTGTTAGGGGGCTGCTGGACCCAGAGGGATCTTTTGGCCCTTGGAGAGAGCATTCTTACAGCTTGGTCTAGAGTTTCCAGTGAACGTCCTGAGTGCCCGTACCGGCTTGCTAGAAGGTTTTCTGAGGATTTGCGGCCATAGACGACAGAAGGGTGCTGTCCATATACCTGCTCACCCAACCAGTCTCCATGGCTCCAGTAGGGATCAGCGTGCATTGCTGAGTTCTGCTGCTGCAGTAGCAACAATGTATCTTGTGACACGCTGTGGGGAAAAGCCGCCTGCTGGGACCGTCTGGCCCTCCCGAGCTCACCCAGACGGTCCTGTGAGAAACTCCTGTGCCGCGGGTGCATGGAGCGAGAATTTGAACGCTCTTGCTCCCGACCTGGTACCTGACTGTAGTACCAATTGGAAAGGGCTTGTTGGGTGCGTTCACTGCGGCTGGATGGGGGTGTTGAAGTCGAATGAGAAGGGCTGACCCAGGGTGGGCTCTCCTTGCGGCCTCCTGTGTATCCCATGGTAGTACCCACATTGTGATTGACCAAATGAGCATGATGCAGTGGACTCATCATTCCTCCTGAGGAAGAAGATGATGAGTATGAGCGTCCTCTCATTTGTCCGGTTGCCTGCTGTCCTTTGTCGGTCATTCCATACTGGATCTCCTCGGTCCGGTGAGCAGGACTACTGTGACCAACACCGCCTGGCTCACAGCTCCTTCCCTCAACCGCCCAGAGAGTGTTGCTGGAAGCGACTGTGCGGTTGTCAAGGGGTGGAGAAGGACCAGAGGAGGAGCCGGGCCAGCGGCTCCAATTGTCCAGCTGGTTTTGCCCCATGGATGGAGAGACTGGTGCAGCAGACGGGGAGTGTCCTACAGGAGGCTGTGATTTTGTATGTGGAGGGTAGAGGAGAGGGGGTGGTGGGGGAAGATTTTGGGCCTTTCCTTTGTATGAATCGTTACCAATTAGGTAGGCATCATGGGAGTATGCCTGCAAGACAGAGAGAAAGGGTTAAACACAGAGAAATGTCATTACAGTACTGGCTGATACCACTTCCAAAACCACACATACATAAATCTACAAAATCCTCAAACAATTCTTACAAATCTTTTAAAAATATCACTGGTTTCAAGACAAATATTAATAAACATTGATAACAAAGTGTCATGCCAATTCTAGCTGAGAGGGCACATGGACAGACTTTGTCGTCATCTACCTCCACTCATTGCTCCAAACCCTGTTGACATTTCCTACAGAGTTATTATCAAAATGTTAAAGCTGCTATTTTCTACACAAGTGAAGCCAAGTTGCAATTTTACATGGTATTAAACAATTACATGGCAGGTTTTAGATTTTAATCCTTATTAAATTACATTTAAAAACAGTTGTTTCTTATTTTGCCTAGGGCAGAAAAAGCAGCTTTGCCAACTGCCAAAATTCCATTTCTACAGTAATAAATCCGAAAAAAACATCTGATGAAATGAATAATTAAATGAATGGGAAATCCATCTTTATGTTCCATGAGCAGCATAAAGCTTTGAAACCTCAAGAACTTCCACAACCTGCACAATGACATCTGTGTTCCTCGAGAGAGGAAGTCCAGCTGACCATGAGCACCAGCCCTTCATTAACACTGAACTCAAAACACTCTCATACAAACTGGAGATGTTACATGAAAAATGTATAAACAAAACAGAGACATGGCTGGCTGACGGAAAGCTGTGCGACTTATGACAAGCAAATCAACTAACATAGCACCGTGCCTGCAGAATGCTAATACATGCGAATACACAAACATACATAATAAAAACTCACAGAGCTAAAGAAGCATTTCCCAAACTCCCATGTGTACAGTGTCTCTCTCACTCCTTTTCCTAAAACTGTTCTCTGTAACCACTTCAATTTACCTCTTAAGTCCTGATTTTTGCTTTCTCAAGTTCATGTTTCGTTGTCATTTCTCCTTTTGTTCTCGTCATTCTCTGTATCTCTTTTCTGTCTATGGTGAGCCCTACCCAACCCAGTGCGCTCTTTCTCCCTCTCTTGCTCTCTCTCCCTGTTTCGTCGTTTCTCCACCCTGTGGGAGTGTGGGAGGGGCCACATAACTGATGATGTCATTCCAGGAATGTAGCTGATGCGGGTGTAAGGAGGGGAGTGTGGAGAGAAACATAGAAAAGGAGAGATAGAAAAGGGGATGTATAGAGGAGCAGGAAGGAGTGGGGGTCTCTCAGGAGGGTTCATGGGTAATGCGTCCAGCATGAGTGTCCTAGTACAGATTCATTCAAGTGTCTATACAGATTGTGTCTGTATGTGTAACATGCATGTAAAGGTTTCTGCTTTGACTTTAGTGAGCTTCATGTCTGATCATGTAGCCAAATGGGTAATTTGTGCACTGACGAAACTATGTGACTGTGAATGTTTGTGAGCTGTGTGTTTAAGGGAGGAATGCATGTGTCTGTGTGTATTTGTCTTAATCTTATGACCATCACACTTACGAAATCCATGATTATTCAATGCTTCAAATATGCTACTGAAGCAATCTTGAGTCACACTTTGCTCTACAATTACCTTAAATAATCTGAATCACATTACTAGAATTGTCATACCTCAGTTTCTATGTCCATATGTGTGGGACCCGTTTTTACACCTCTGAGTGTGTGTGTGCCAGTGTGTAGCACTATTAGCCCTTTTGCATAGGAAAATTGCCCCTGGTATAATTCTTTTGATGAAATTTGCCAAAATAAATAAATAAAATATTCAATTCATTGATGATTATCATGCAAAAACTTTTACACATTTACAAGCCTGTTAGATAGTATACAGCTGTAAATCATATATTTACATATGTGGTTTGTTTGTTTTGTTTGAGAGAGAGAGAGAGACAGAGAGTGTCAGAAACATTCACACTCACCAGCTGCAGCACGTCCTCATCCTTTGGCATTATTGAGAGCTCCAGTACACTCTCACTGCAGAGAGAATTACAGGTTCAATATGAACATGTGGAATTTATAGAGTTTACAGTAAACAGTGAATACATTCTGTATAAACTCTCTCCCTGTTGAGGTGTTTAGTATTTTGAACTGAATTTAACCTTAACACTGGGGTCAATGGTAACACTGACCTGTCTGAGTAAAGCAAGCACACACTGATCGGCCAGACAGTAAACACTGCCTGAGGTCATTCTGTTACGTAAAACATATGTGACAAATTCCACATGAATGAGACTCAAGTGTAACCATTTAGTTATGTTCTGTCCCCTAATTATTATTAACTCAATAATCTGAACAATGTTGTAAATCCCCATTCTTGAACTGCACAAAATTAGGTTATTACTACCAGGTTAGTGTTAAATATATCTTTGGACAACCTCATCATTTGCAGTTGTTTGATATTGTCTCACCAGTTCTGAATCAGTGCAATGACCTGCGAGTATGTTTTACCCAGCACACTCTCTCCATTCACTTTAACCAGCCGGTCTCCTGCAAATACACACACAAAACACTCACATTACAAACACTAACATTTTTAACACACTGTAGTGTGTAGTGTCAAAACCAACAGTTATCATAGCTAGTGCCTTTATATAGTGTGATTTGTTGCATTAACCCTCTTGTTAACAAGTGTTGGCTTGGTGATAAAGGACATGATGGCAAATCTACTGCAATCTGTTATTGCAATATAAGGAGAGCAGGTCTGAAAATGACACATTTGATTCCCTGGAAATTTCCTCACAGCCTTCCACTGAACCCAACCACACATTTCCTGACCAGAAAGAGGCATGTGTCTTTGAGAATGCTTCTTACACAGACAAACATACACGCGCAAACGCCCGCACGCGCAAACGCCCACGCGCACGCACACACGTTCTGGGTTTACTTTTTTTTATGTGGACATTCCACAGACATAATGGTTTTTACACTGTACATTTTATATATTTAATCCCCCTACACTAACCCTAGCCCCAAACCTAACCGTCACAAAAACCTTTCTGCATTTTTAGATTTTCAATAAAGATCATTCTGTCTGATTTTTAAACTTGTTTTGATATGGGGACATCAAAATGCACTGGTATTACTATACTTGTGGGACATTTGGTCCCCATAATATAGTGAATACAAGTACATACATACAAACACACACACTCACTTACACACACACTCACTCACACACACACACACACACACAGAATGTGCCATCTTCTGGTCGTGCTTTAAACAGTATGACTGTCTGATGTTGTAGTAAGTGACGTCAAAAGAGAGATTCTTGATGGGCACCGAGTTAAATGTGCAAGTCATAACAAGAGATCACATACTGTATATACACACACACACAAAAGTGCACTGGTGCAGATATCAAAGCTGAAATCTGTGTGCACGTGAGAGATGTACACGCACACACAAATTCGAACACAAGCAGAAACATGCATGTGTTAACAATGGTTTAAAAACTGGACTAAACTCTGTATCAACAACACGTACAGTTGCTTTGTTTTGTGTTGACTTACAGGGCTGTGTGTGTTAGCAGGAATGACCATGTGAGTGTTAAATGACTAAACTGCATGAAAATGTCAACAACAGTGAATGTAGAGTCACTCAAATGAACAACTTATTCTGATGTAATCTGGTTTCTATAAAGATATCATTCCAGATGCACACATGCACACTTTTTGCGCTCATGCATTTTACCTGTACACAAACCAGCTTGGTGGGCGGGGCCTTTCTCCCTCACATTCTTAACGAATATGGTGTCCATGGGCTCCAGACGACTCCGGTGGAGCCCTGCATGAAACACACATCCCACAATGTAAGAAAATGACACTTTATAGACTGTACAAAAAAACGCACAAAGAGGGTGTTCACACAG
>JAZGTJ010003727.1:18144-33908 GCA_036877575.1 Botia almorhae
CCCTAGCAGGCCTGTTCGGCCGATGTTGGAAAGGAGGTGATCTATGTTGGGGGCGGGCTGAACATCCTCTGTGTCCACTGGTGTCTGAGGGGAGACATTCAGTATTCAGATAGAAAACACAGATTAATTCAGCTACTTTATATTTGACTGCATGACTTATGTGGCCCCATGGTTCAGGACAGGGCGTATTAAAGAGGTTGCCTGATTTTGCCAGTAGCCTATCAGAGATCAGTATGATTTTCTATTGTAGGTTAGTGGTTAGAGCATGGCGTTAACAACGCCAAGGTCATGGGTTCGATCCCAGGGATTGCACATACTCAATGTATAGTGATCAATGTGTAGTATAATGCAATGTAAGACGCTTTGGATAAAAGCGTCTGCCAAATGCCTAAATGTAAATGTAATGTAAATATAGGACATTCTCATCCTGGAGAACTTTTTGAACATCTTTTTACACCCTCCTTCTAATGTGGTGATATCACTATTTTAATGCTTCTCTAATAACTGCGTAAAACATTTTAAATGTGTCAACACCAGCTTCATACATACTAACATGGTACAAAATGTTGATTCTGATTCCATGGGGTCTTTAATGACTTTCTAATGAAAGTTATAATTCTTAAACATTCTCTAATCTATCAAACGCAAACAAAACTAACCTTTTCATCCTTTTCATGTTCTTCAATGAAAAACCAGGTATACTGGACAGAGGGAATGAAACACAGATGGTTTTAATTCATTATTTAAATGGAGCCTAGCTGTAAAATCTGTGGTTTGTTCTGATAGTGTGTGGTGACTCTCACATGCTGAATGAGCGTCTCCACAATCTTGTATCGATCTGGCATGTGGGTGACCATGTCTGTCATGTTGTCCTCTGAGGTCCGCACAAGAGTGGGGCCAAAAACTAGCGCCAAATTACGCGGCTCCATCTGCACACATATACAGTAACAGTAAGACATGGAATAAAGGTGTTATGAGGGAACAATGAAGTTGTTCTGAACTATGAAAAACTGACCCAAATGCAATCCATAATCCAACAGTTGTTCACATACAGAAGAACTGTTTTGTATATACTTTCAGTTTATCAAGATACTGAGATAAATACTGAGAAAAATGGAAAACATTTGCAAGTATGTATTACCTTGTTTTTCTCAGAATGGTCTGCTACAGTCTTTAGATGTCCAATTAAAAACTTTAAAGTGTGGAAATAATGATCTGGTAGATCACGGATCTATAGAAAGAATGAGCGAGCAAAGAGAGAGAGCGAGAGAGAGATATCAAAAGACAAGCCAAAAGGAAACAACAAAAAGCAAACACAATGCAATCTGAGAATATTTTACACATAAACGTTTAGCAGAATGTGACTTTAAAATATTCCGAAAACACAGTCATACCAGTTTCTTCATGGTTCTGAGTCTTTCGCTGGCATTCTCCATTCGGTTGGCCTCAATAAAGTCATTGTATTTGTCTTTAAGGGAACGAGGAAAATTTGAGAAGAATGAGAAAATGTAACATGACATGCACCTTTTTTATAAGCTATTCCAAAATGTTCTTTTATCTTAAGAAATCTCACCATCTGTGAAGACAGGTTCAGGAAGTTTCCGGAAGAAGGATTTCAGCAGGCTACTGACCACATTTAAGTCCTGCCACTTCTGCACAGGAGTACAAAAAGTGAAAGGGAGTTTATGTTGAACAGAACTGACTGTCATTAAGTGTCAGTATGAGGAAGCATCTCTTAAACATGGGAAGTGAATATAACCAGTGTGTTGACTCAGTCTTAAAGCAACAATGCTGGTGTATCTGACAGAGACCATGTGTGTGTGAGTAAACATCTCACCTCCTCTGTAATGTTGATGTCACTTCCTTTGTTGAGCTGTTCCTGTAGACTGGACACTACTGCATTGTTTCCTGGTACTCTGTAGATTCCTGTATACTCCAACCCCATGTCCTCAACCAACCCACAGCAGATCTCCACAATCTGAGGAATAAACTATACACACACATTGACAATTGGTTTTCTGTCATGCTGAAGACAATCCATTAATTTCTATGTTATTATAGTGTGCTAGTGATATTGTGTTTGGCCCAACCCTCATAGAAACCGCTCTGCGCTTTTAAATTGACATTAAGATTTTTTTTTTAGTTTTTTATTAAGCTTGGTTGGTCCCCACAATGTAGATGATTTCAGGTTGTGGGGTCAGTACCTAAAATTACCTTCATTGTTAGGACACAAACAGACACACAGTTTAACTTAATTAAAGAATATGTAAGCCCTAAGGAATCAAAAGACTGTTCAACAGGTGGCACATAACATCCTATTACAGTAAATTACAGTTATCATATCATTTGAATAATTATTGAAATATCATCAAGTAAATATTAAGGACACACCTTGTTGTTAGCAGCAGGCTGGCAGTCTTCTAGTCGCACCCCAAAAGCTTTAGGACACGCCTTCTTAGACTTCTTCATTATGTTTATGCCCCAGGGAGATTTAGGGGGGCTGCTCTCATCTTTGGCCTCGTGTTTTGGTGAGCGTGGAGGTGCACTGCTGTTTTCTGATTTGCTAAGAAATGTCATTCGAGGCACTCTGGGTGAGGAGTCTGGTTTATTACCTGTTGGACTGCAGAAGACAATAAACAGGAAGGTGATTATTTTAAACCATAATAATTTTGGTAACGACCCATAGCAGAAGTGCAAATCTCACCTTTGCTTCCTGTATTCATTTAGTTTCTTGCTGATAAGAGCCTGTCGTGAAAAACCCAACTCCTGCATAGGTACATAAATAAAGGGCAATTAAATTCAATGCTTAAAATCATTAGCACCTCCCCGATCTCCCATTGGTCAGACAAACAGAAAGTCCCACCCTAAACTCACGCCACTGGTTAGGCCAATGTCGCTCTGTCGGGAAGCTCAAATGAATAATGCTGCAAGCACCACAGAGCCACAGTGCGTACACCTGTCATTAAATTATTAAACCTAAGAGGCTTATGTTTGACTCTGCACATTAAACTGAAATAGGAGAAGTTGTTTTAATATGAACAACAATATAGCATATTAAGGAAAGACACCAATGTTGAAAGTTGATTAATGATGCAATGACTGTGAGAGAATGTTTTTTTCACCTCACTGTCCGTCTTGCTGTATTCCCTGATGACTTTAATCCACTCCAGCATGTCTTCTCTATCCTCCGCCTGCAGCAGATACTCACAGAAGTCCTGCGTGGTCAGCCTCAGGGCGTGCTTACGTTTCGTTTCACTGTACGCAATGTCTACAAGGCAACCCCGGATGCCGATTGGTTGCTCATCCTCGACCCCGCCTCCTAGTGCCGCCCCTTTAAGCACCGCCTCTCGTTTATCCTTGTAGAGGAACAGTGACTGTGATCTTAGCACAGAGAAGACCCTCCTCCAAGGCCAGATGGCACTTCCCACCTTCTACAAGAACAAAACAGAGAAAACGTCATGAACTGCGCACAACCGGGTTTAATGTTGGTTTAACCCACAGGGACAATCCTCATAAAGCAACCTGGGGTTAAGTGTCTTTTTTTTATATGGTAAAGGTTTATGAATAACACCTTGTGGGGTTTAAACCTACAACCTTTAAGTTACCAGCCCAGATCCTCAAATACAACACGTCATAAAATCTGTACTCTTCTGCATTATAAACAAACACTAACATCTCTGGCTGTCTCTTCCTCTTACCTTGCCCTTCTCTGTGTGAATCTGTTTAAAGTGGAGCCAGCCTTCTCTTTTCACATCACTGTAGCTGATACTGCCCAGCTCAGAGGTAGAGTGTCGTTTAGAGCGAACCTCTTCAGCAGCACTCAGACTGTCCAGAGACTAAACCATGACACAGGGTGGAGATACACATCCACACAAGGAGTGACATTTTTAACATGCTTGGCATTTAAAAACAATATTTACACATATTATACAGGAAGACAAATGTAAAGCTATGTATATACTGTTTTTTGGATCAGATTATTTAAAAAGTACTTTAAAATCTTGATTTAAACTCACCCCTTCATTAAAAAAGCTCTTGACTCTTTTTGGCAGCCTCCTGTTAAAAGACCACAATAACATAACATGACTAAGTAACTCATAACTAAGTAACAAATACTATTAGTAAAAAGCTTATGTGTCATTAATGGTAGCTGTTTTAAACTAAGACTAGTCCTTCAAAAGATATCTTGGATTCAAAACTCACGAGAAGACCCGCCCCTCTTCTCTATACACGTTAAGCCCCTCATCACATGACTTGGAGCGTTCAGTTGTGATGGCCAACAGGTAAGAGGAACGACGATTAGACTTGACATCACCTGCTTATGAAAAGAGCGAGTTAGAGAGAAAGTGTCTTGCATTACAATCAGTGAAAAAATTATCATTACCTCGATACAATATCATTATACAAGAAAAGAGAAAGTTCATAAAGAACAGTTAGTGTTGAGTTAAGTAGGATAAAGGAAGAGGGTTTTCTAAGATCAGGTGAGGGGAAAAAAGTGAATTTTTTACAAAAATGACATTCACAGTATTAGGAAGAGATCTGGGGGTCTTCAGTAAAGTCCAAAGGCAACGGAACGGCATTCCTGGATGACCATGTGGACATATGCAGTTCAACATGCACACGCGTTTTTCTACTTTGAGGAATTTTACATATTGGTGCAGTATGAGCATGCATGCAGAAGAGGGAGCTCTATGTTGTTCACATGCATATTTTTAATGTTCAGATTTCCAAAACAGGAAAAAACAATGTTTGCATTTACAGTTGCAAGCAGGAACAGTTGCAATTTAATTTCTTAATTAATTGTGCGATTGTGGGGATATTTCGAGAAATGCAAGAGGTAATTTTGTCATTAAACTGTTTTCTTTCGCTATGTCACTCACTGCAGTCGAGGGAGAAAAGGCGACTGAGGGGAAAGGTGAAGGTTGGGGAGGCGGGGCTTGTGACCACAGCAGGGGCGGACTTAAGACCGCCGCTGGACACGACGGAGGAGGCTGGGACATGACGTGCCCGCAGATCTGCACTTGGACTGGTTGGCTCATCTGTGGGAGGAGTGGAATGTAGGAACAGGAGAGAGGGGAAAAGAAGGGATGGAAAGAAAGGAAAAGGAAGGGAATAAAGACAGTATAAGAGACAGAAAGTTATATTGGAAATAGGAGTAAGATTTAAACAAAGCAAACAGAAAAATTAAAGGGAAGTAAAAGAAGATAGGAAATATTAGAGAAAAAGCAAAATGATGTTTCACAATTAATTTAAATTATTAAGATGTTCCGATACCATAACCCACCAAAACACAAGAGTTTTCTCTTCCTGTCTGACTAACATACAGTTAGATAAAAAAGAAGCAAAAACTGAACTCCCAAATAAATGTATTCATCAAATGTGTTCAGTCATATAGCACAATGCAACCAAGAAGCAATTGTGTTACTGTAAGAAGCTATAGATCATAACAGCATTCAGTGTGTAAGATCATTGCTAACTATAACTATGAAAGCAAGTGTTAAATAACAATAAAAAATGCTGAGAGAGAAAAATTAATAACCAAATAGCATTCTCATCTGTACCTGACTCGCAGCCCTCCATGAATTCTTTATCAAATGTGCTCAATGTGGAAATGAGATGTACAAGCACTCTTTGTATTAAGACATGGTTTCAGTTCTTTCCAAAGTGTTGTATGTGTGTGTGTTGGGTAAAATGTGGTCTGTTGATGCAGGTATATTCTGATACCTATACTCTGATACTACATGTTTAAACTGAATTATTAACCGGTTTAAATTCATAAATAGACTAAATTATTTTAAAAAAACATACACAGTGATATAATATCATTTTATTAGTGAGAACATGCATCCTTTACCCTACCTCTACTCCTAAACCTAATTCTCACACAAACCTAGTGACACATTAGATTCAAAGTAAAACATGATTTAGCCGATTTACGAGCAGTTTTAACCAGCAAAGAGCACCTAAAATAACAAGTCGGTTTCATTATGTTTGCGAGTACATTTTTAGACATTTTGTTCTAACAAGTATAGTCAATTCGGTACACTGGCACAAGCACAAACAGGGTCTGTATAAGCTGAGCAGCACTGTCTGTTAAGGAGAACTTATGTTTTTTAATTGTCAAGTAAGCAAGCTATTCACAGGCTGAAAACTGTAGTTCATTGATACTATCAAAACATTGTCTGACCATCCTGATCAGCTCAAAATACCATACTGGCTCAGCCAATGGCATGGGTTTTCTGATGATGGAAGTGTTGAGGAAATTCGCTTAAAAACTTAAAAATTATTTTGGCAATTCCTTTTGGTGATGCTTGTGGCACACATATTACAAACTTTTCTATATAAATTAATTCTCTGAAAAGGTCTCTGTTTTCAAAGCCCTGATCTACAAATGCTTTTTACTTCCTCTTTGGCCACAGTAGTTAAAGGTCTGGTTATACGTCAGGTCCTTCTTGCTCTGCAAAGGTTACATGATACATTACAAAACACAAACTGGAAGCACACAACCAGCAAACCACCTGGGACAATACCATTCCACACCACCAGGTGGCAGGACAGCACACAAATACCACTAAAATATAAACAAGGGTTTCTAAATCTAGGAAACTTTTCTATGTACTTCTCTGTTTTTATCTCTCTTCTTGTCTTCTTGCTATACTTAATGATGTGATTATAACATTCGGAAGCCAATAATAAGTCAGTTAACAATAAGTAAACTAATTAAACTTTAAGTAAGTAATGTTTTCATTGAATAAACTTACAGATGTTTCAAAGTTCACATTAAGTTATTTCATCTAAGGCTTTCCCTTCACAGCATCTTGTTTTTAACCTCTCTTTTAACCTCTGTAAAAATGTTTTTACACTAATTTTAACACACATTACTACATCTGCCTAACATTAAATGCTAATCTGTGTTTTATTTAAAAAAATTAAGAGAAAAGCATGGGTCTGGTCATTACATAAAAGTATTTGGTCTGTGCAACCAATCAGAAACAAGTATTCCAGACAGATGTGTAATGCATTTGCATTTAATGAAACTGATTTCTTTTTTATTTCCTTCTTTCTTTCTTTCTCATTTACATCTCTTTCTCGCTCTCCCTCCTTCTCTCTCTCTCCCCACAATTTTGTAATTTACAGAGCAAATGGTCCCAGAGCAAAGGCACGGGCATTCCCAATCCCTTCTCACTCCCTCTTTAGAAGGGAACATAGGCGGAAACATTCCCAATCTGGGATGTGGAATCTGTACTGTGCCTGTTTTCCAGCCACTGGCAGAAATAGCCGTTCTGTGGGTTTAACAAAGGCCCTCATTACTTCAGCCTGAGTCTGAGCTCACACACACATACACACACACACTCTACAGAGAGTTTACATTATGGACATACAAAACTGTCACGTCCAAAAATCTGTGTACAGTACTCAACATCAGTCCTGTGTAATGTACATATTTTGAGGTTCAGATGATATCCTATATATATGATCCAAGCCCGACAAAACAAACCCCATAAACCAACCCTTACTGACCATGATGTGCAGCATTTCCAGTTATATTGGCACAAAAACAAAAAGCAAAGAATACAAAAACAACAAACATGGAGATGTGTCCTTTTATAGCATCACAAATCAAAATGTAACCAAGCCTGCTATGAATGAGGCTTAGGAGAAAACAGTGGAAAACATTATCCGGTTTTAAGGGAGAACGTTCACATTCCTAACAGTCTGCATGTGTGTGGACGTGAACATATCTCTGTATGTAGTGTGTAAATGGCTGGTGAAGATTCCTTCCCGTTTAATTGGAGACACAAAGACCACATTGATTACAGAAAGAGCTGAGTGTGCCAACTGTATCCAGTAATATCTGTGTGAGTGTGTATTTGTGTCCTACACCCCTAACCCCAAAAACCCCTGCCCACCAGCCCCGTTACCCACATTCATTCTCATTTCATCACGGTTAACACATATACAAGATAAAAGACAATTAAACAGACTTATAAGCCTGTTCACAACAATCAAATGCAACAGAACAATATACAAGTATAAAATATTCACACAACTTCTATATTTACTTCAAAACTTTGGAAAACTAGGAAGTTTGATGCCAAATTTTCATTATTATCCGGAAATGATCTTCCATTATTATCTGACATGAAAAACGGTTGACAGTTTATTCCACAGCAGGCACCATATTTATTTCAAGACATGGAAAACGGGAAAAAGTGCCTAGTCAAAGTTTTACTGTATAATTTCCGAAACACACTGGACTTACATTTGTCTGATAATTTGGGAAATTGTGAGAACAATTACTAAGGTAGGATGGGATAGTATTGTTTCAAGGTGGGGATTAGCACATGATCAATTGTTCGACTCTATTGACCCAGTCTCCAAACAAATACAGCCGAATACAGCATTATCACTGCTGAATGATGAACTTGATAGAGGTGGAATACATTTTAAAATAGGGTCAAAATGTGGCTTTGGTGTAAATTGTTGCATGCTGCTGATTAATACATAATCCTAAACAAATACACTGTCATGTCATGTAGTGAGTAAAAATCTGTTGTGTTTCAGCATGGTGTAACATGACCCAGCTTGTTTTCTGTTAGTTTCAGTTTAGTTCATCCCCTTCCCCCAACTAACCAATCCTGAATATGTACATTATTACTATATTCCACATCTTTTCACAAAATCAAACGTACAAACTGAAGACTTAAAATCTGAACACTGGGTGTGTTGTGCCACACAAGTGTGTACCAACGTTCATCTGTCACTTTGCTGTAAATGATCAGTGAATGCTATAGGTGGGGCAGTTTTATTCAAAGCATAGTAGCTTTAGGCTTTACCCTCCTCAGGAATGAAAGAACTGTGCTAACAACAGTTTATGCAATCAAAACAACATATAAAGAGCTGTCCAACAGTGAACGTTAAGAACAACTGAATAAAACTCCTGAAAAATTGCACTACAGCTGATTAACTCTAACATATAATTAGAAGAAACAGAGTTTTACAGTCTGCTGTATATAACCCTTTAGCACATGTCGCATGACGAGTTTTGGTGGTACGTGTCTATCATAGTTTGTTTTGAATGTTTTGCATTCAGACAGCCATTTTGCAGCAGATTTCCTCTTGCACTCTGGTTAAGTAATAAAGGGCAAGCAGAGACAAGATTAGCATGAGCTAGAGGCCAGAGCAAACACACAAACATAGCTACTTATACGCATAGGCACATTAATATGAAGACACACTCCACTGCTGTTGTCAAATAGGGTTTTTTAAAAGGCATTTATGAATAGCGTAACCTTGAAACAGCTGTTTAAGAATAAAAACAATTTAATTTCTTTATATTAAATTTTTTTTGTGAATGAACCTTAAAGGAAAAATTCACCCAAAAATACCATGTCATTGCAAACCTATATGACTTTTTTGCTTCTAAGAAACACAAGAGAACATATTTTGGCGTTGGTAACCAAACAACATTGGTACCTATTGACATCCACTGTATGGACACAAAACAGCGGTAACATTTTTCAATACATTTTGTTTTGCCAAACTAGAAACACACACACAATTCTGTCTTTATCAACCAACCGATGTCTATTTTAAACACTCGCAGACAACTCCAACAACACCAAACACCAAAATTACATTTCTCTTAACAACTGATTCTTTTGGTGCAGATCAAGTATATAAACAGGATGGAATGGATGAGGCACTAGAACAGAGGAAAAGAAGGAAAGCATGACAGACATAGTGAACTAATTTTAATCCAGTAAGTCTGATTCAACCACAGACGACTAATATTGTCAGCCTGACCATGGGAGATTCCAACGTTACCTAATGCACAGACTGGTACACCAGACAGAGGAAATGAATGGTAAGACTGGTGGGGTTGTGAGTTATTATGACAAGTGTAGTCATTCTCTAACATTCCCATCCGTGTATTTTAATTGTGTCTGGATTCTTAATCAGTTTTCCAGTTAAAGTAAAAACCATGTGCAGGCTAGAATGGGCAAAATGAGGAAAATTATGAAAGAGAAGAAAACCAAGTTCATATAGAAGAATGTAAAGAATTCAGCAACAAAGATTAAATGCTAAAAGAAAACAAGAATATTCTGAGATGAAAAGGAGACAGTACCAGCACTAATGAGCAGAAGGGACTTACCTATGAAAGGAATTGAAGCAAGAGAGTCATCCTCTATGGAGAGTGGTGGTAGGTTACCAGTCTTGCGCCGCTGAGAAATAGCACTTTCAGTTTTGGCAGGGGGATCCTTAGGGTCAGAGGTGAAGAGTAGAGGGTCACTGGAGTCAAGAGCCACGGCGTAATGTGGGTGCCGGAGCGCGTTTGCACCCCTGCGGCCAGGGGGTGGTTTCTGCCTTAGAACCACTTCCTGTGTCTGAGCCTGGGCTTCACCTGTTGTTTCTCCAGCCCCTCTGTCATGATTAGTGGGCCGGTAAGCATTGTCTTGTCCTTCAGGGGGTGTGGAAATAGAAGTTGTGGAGGTGGTTGGTGGGGCTGGAGATGGGGCAGCAGAGGGGGGAAGGGCCTCTGGAGGACTGGTCTTGGGTGTAGGGGTCCAACTGAGGTGTGGACCTGTGTAAGAAGGGTCTCTAAATGACTGAGCTTGCTGCAGGATGCGTCCAGTCTTGCGATTAAAAGATGGGCTGTAGCTACGGTAGCCTATCGGCTCCTTATCTAGACTCTGGCAAGAGGGCAAATGTTTTGTCTGTGAAGCTGCCTGCTGAGGTTGTGTAGTGTGAGATGAGTGGTGCAAGTGTTGTGTTGTATGTACAAGGTTTTTATGTTGGGGTGTGTGGTGCTGCGTTTGGTGCTGATGTTGGGTTGTGTGGTGTTGAATTTGTTGCCGTGATTCTCTGTGTTGGCCAAAATGTCCGCCATGCCTTGAATAGGCTTCAGTCCTGTTAGGGGGCTGCTGGACCCAGAGGGATCTTTTGGCCCTTGGAGAGAGCATTCTTACAGCTTGGTCTAGAGTTTCCAGTGAACGTCCTGAGTGCCCGTACCGGCTTGCTAGAAGGTTTTCTGAGGATTTGCGGCCATAGACGACAGAAGGGTGCTGTCCATATACCTGCTCACCCAACCAGTCTCCATGGCTCCAGTAGGGATCAGCGTGCATTGCTGAGTTCTGCTGCTGCAGTAGCAACAATGTATCTTGTGACACGCTGTGGGGAAAAGCCGCCTGCTGGGACCGTCTGGCCCTCCCGAGCTCACCCAGACGGTCCTGTGAGAAACTCCTGTGCCGCGGGTGCATGGAGCGAGAATTTGAACGCTCTTGCTCCCGACCTGGTACCTGACTGTAGTACCAATTGGAAAGGGCTTGTTGGGTGCGTTCACTGCGGCTGGATGGGGGTGTTGAAGTCGAATGAGAAGGGCTGACCCAGGGTGGGCTCTCCTTGCGGCCTCCTGTGTATCCCATGGTAGTACCCACATTGTGATTGACCAAATGAGCATGATGCAGTGGACTCATCATTCCTCCTGAGGAAGAAGATGATGAGTATGAGCGTCCTCTCATTTGTCCGGTTGCCTGCTGTCCTTTGTCGGTCATTCCATACTGGATCTCCTCGGTCCGGTGAGCAGGACTACTGTGACCAACACCGCCTGGCTCACAGCTCCTTCCCTCAACCGCCCAGAGAGTGTTGCTGGAAGCGACTGTGCGGTTGTCAAGGGGTGGAGAAGGACCAGAGGAGGAGCCGGGCCAGCGGCTCCAATTGTCCAGCTGGTTTTGCCCCATGGATGGAGAGACTGGTGCAGCAGACGGGGAGTGTCCTACAGGAGGCTGTGATTTTGTATGTGGAGGGTAGAGGAGAGGGGGTGGTGGGGGAAGATTTTGGGCCTTTCCTTTGTATGAATCGTTACCAATTAGGTAGGCATCATGGGAGTATGCCTGCAAGACAGAGAGAAAGGGTTAAACACAGAGAAATGTCATTACAGTACTGGCTGATACCACTTCCAAAACCACACATACATAAATCTACAAAATCCTCAAACAATTCTTACAAATCTTTTAAAAATATCACTGGTTTCAAGACAAATATTAATAAACATTGATAACAAAGTGTCATGCCAATTCTAGCTGAGAGGGCACATGGACAGACTTTGTCGTCATCTACCTCCACTCATTGCTCCAAACCCTGTTGACATTTCCTACAGAGTTATTATCAAAATGTTAAAGCTGCTATTTTCTACACAAGTGAAGCCAAGTTGCAATTTTACATGGTATTAAACAATTACATGGCAGGTTTTAGATTTTAATCCTTATTAAATTACATTTAAAAACAGTTGTTTCTTATTTTGCCTAGGGCAGAAAAAGCAGCTTTGCCAACTGCCAAAATTCCATTTCTACAGTAATAAATCCGAAAAAAACATCTGATGAAATGAATAATTAAATGAATGGGAAATCCATCTTTATGTTCCATGAGCAGCATAAAGCTTTGAAACCTCAAGAACTTCCACAACCTGCACAATGACATCTGTGTTCCTCGAGAGAGGAAGTCCAGCTGACCATGAGCACCAGCCCTTCATTAACACTGAACTCAAAACACTCTCATACAAACTGGAGATGTTACATGAAAAATGTATAAACAAAACAGAGACATGGCTGGCTGACGGAAAGCTGTGCGACTTATGACAAGCAAATCAACTAACATAGCACCGTGCCTGCAGAATGCTAATACATGCGAATACACAAACATACATAATAAAAACTCACAGAGCTAAAGAAGCATTTCCCAAACTCCCATGTGTACAGTGTCTCTCTCACTCCTTTTCCTAAAACTGTTCTCTGTAACCACTTCAATTTACCTCTTAAGTCCTGATTTTTGCTTTCTCAAGTTCATGTTTCGTTGTCATTTCTCCTTTTGTTCTCGTCATTCTCTGTATCTCTTTTCTGTCTATGGTGAGCCCTACCCAACCCAGTGCGCTCTTTCTCCCTCTCTTGCTCTCTCTCCCTGTTTCGTCGTTTCTCCACCCTGTGGGAGTGTGGGAGGGGCCACATAACTGATGATGTCATTCCAGGAATGTAGCTGATGCGGGTGTAAGGAGGGGAGTGTGGAGAGAAACATAGAAAAGGAGAGATAGAAAAGGGGATGTATAGAGGAGCAGGAAGGAGTGGGGGTCTCTCAGGAGGGTTCATGGGTAATGCGTCCAGCATGAGTGTCCTAGTACAGATTCATTCAAGTGTCTATACAGATTGTGTCTGTATGTGTAACATGCATGTAAAGGTTTCTGCTTTGACTTTAGTGAGCTTCATGTCTGATCATGTAGCCAAATGGGTAATTTGTGCACTGACGAAACTATGTGACTGTGAATGTTTGTGAGCTGTGTGTTTAAGGGAGGAATGCATGTGTCTGTGTGTATTTGTCTTAATCTTATGACCATCACACTTACGAAATCCATGATTATTCAATGCTTCAAATATGCTACTGAAGCAATCTTGAGTCACACTTTGCTCTACAATTACCTTAAATAATCTGAATCACATTACTAGAATTGTCATACCTCAGTTTCTATGTCCATATGTGTGGGACCCGTTTTTACACCTCTGAGTGTGTGTGTGCCAGTGTGTAGCACTATTAGCCCTTTTGCATAGGAAAATTGCCCCTGGTATAATTCTTTTGATGAAATTTGCCAAAATAAATAAATAAAATATTCAATTCATTGATGATTATCATGCAAAAACTTTTACACATTTACAAGCCTGTTAGATAGTATACAGCTGTAAATCATATATTTACATATGTGGTTTGTTTGTTTTGTTTGAGAGAGAGAGAGAGACAGAGAGTGTCAGAAACATTCACACTCACCAGCTGCAGCACGTCCTCATCCTTTGGCATTATTGAGAGCTCCAGTACACTCTCACTGCAGAGAGAATTACAGGTTCAATATGAACATGTGGAATTTATAGAGTTTACAGTAAACAGTGAATACATTCTGTATAAACTCTCTCCCTGTTGAGGTGTTTAGTATTTTGAACTGAATTTAACCTTAACACTGGGGTCAATGGTAACACTGACCTGTCTGAGTAAAGCAAGCACACACTGATCGGCCAGACAGTAAACACTGCCTGAGGTCATTCTGTTACGTAAAACATATGTGACAAATTCCACATGAATGAGACTCAAGTGTAACCATTTAGTTATGTTCTGTCCCCTAATTATTATTAACTCAATAATCTGAACAATGTTGTAAATCCCCATTCTTGAACTGCACAAAATTAGGTTATTACTACCAGGTTAGTGTTAAATATATCTTTGGACAACCTCATCATTTGCAGTTGTTTGATATTGTCTCACCAGTTCTGAATCAGTGCAATGACCTGCGAGTATGTTTTACCCAGCACACTCTCTCCATTCACTTTAACCAGCCGGTCTCCTGCAAATACACACACAAAACACTCACATTACAAACACTAACATTTTTAACACACTGTAGTGTGTAGTGTCAAAACCAACAGTTATCATAGCTAGTGCCTTTATATAGTGTGATTTGTTGCATTAACCCTCTTGTTAACAAGTGTTGGCTTGGTGATAAAGGACATGATGGCAAATCTACTGCAATCTGTTATTGCAATATAAGGAGAGCAGGTCTGAAAATGACACATTTGATTCCCTGGAAATTTCCTCACAGCCTTCCACTGAACCCAACCACACATTTCCTGACCAGAAAGAGGCATGTGTCTTTGAGAATGCTTCTTACACAGACAAACATACACGCGCAAACGCCCGCACGCGCAAACGCCCACGCGCACGCACACACGTTCTGGGTTTACTTTTTTTTATGTGGACATTCCACAGACATAATGGTTTTTACACTGTACATTTTATATATTTAATCCCCCTACACTAACCCTAGCCCCAAACCTAACCGTCACAAAAACCTTTCTGCATTTTTAGATTTTCAATAAAGATCATTCTGTCTGATTTTTAAACTTGTTTTGATATGGGGACATCAAAATGCACTGGTATTACTATACTTGTGGGACATTTGGTCCCCATAATATAGTGAATACAAGTACATACATACAAACACACACACTCACTTACACACACACTCACTCACACACACACACACACACACAGAATGTGCCATCTTCTGGTCGTGCTTTAAACAGTATGACTGTCTGATGTTGTAGTAAGTGACGTCAAAAGAGAGATTCTTGATGGGCACCGAGTTAAATGTGCAAGTCATAACAAGAGATCACATACTGTATATACACACACACACAAAAGTGCACTGGTGCAGATATCAAAGCTGAAATCTGTGTGCACGTGAGAGATGTACACGCACACACAAATTCGAACACAAGCAGAAACATGCATGTGTTAACAATGGTTTAAAAACTGGACTAAACTCTGTATCAACAACACGTACAGTTGCTTTGTTTTGTGTTGACTTACAGGGCTGTGTGTGTTAGCAGGAATGACCATGTGAGTGTTAAATGACTAAACTGCATGAAAATGTCAACAACAGTGAATGTAGAGTCACTCAAATGAACAACTTATTCTGATGTAATCTGGTTTCTATAAAGATATCATTCCAGATGCACACATGCACACTTTTTGCGCTCATGCATTTTACCTGTACACAAACCAGCTTGGTGGGCGGGGCCTTTCTCCCTCACATTCTTAACGAATATGGTGTCCATGGGCTCCAGACGACTCCGGTGGAGCCCTGCATGAAACACACATCCCACAATGTAAGAAAATGACACTTTATAGACTGTACAAAAAAACGCACAAAGAGGGTGTTCACACAG
>JAZGTJ010003728.1:4874-33896 GCA_036877575.1 Botia almorhae
GAGGAGTACAGAGGAGGGAAGAAAATGTTTAGTATCATGTGAGGAGAGTTTGTTAGATTGAGGGACTGCAGATGAAACCATAGCGGATAGTCTAGTGGGTGAACATAGGTTTTTGCGAAAGGTGACCTGTGGTGGAGTGTGTGGTGGTTCGGGAGTGATTCGGATGTTGAGAGTAAGAAGGAAATGATCTGATGTGTGTAGTGACCAGTGTTTCATCAGTAGAGCAGTGTCTTGTGTAAATGAGGTCGAGATGGTTATCGGATTTATGAGTAGCTGAAGTGGGCACTCTGTTGAGGTCAAAAGAGGTAAGAAGAGTGTGGATGTCAGTAGCTTGAGGTTTTTTTAATGTCGATGTTGAAGTCACCAAGCAGCAGTAGAGCAGTGTCATCATCATGGAAGGATGATAGGAGAACATCCAGCTCGTCCAAGAAGTGAGTTAATGAACCTGGGGGGCAGTAGATGAAAACCACATAAATGTGAATGGGGTGGGTAATAGTAGCTGCATGAGATTCAAAGGAGCTGATAGCAGCTATAGATGGTCTCTAAGTGAATTTCCAGTCCTTAGAAATCAGTAGCCCAGTCCTCCCACCCCTCCCCGTCTGACAAGGAGTGTGGGATAAAGTGGAGATCCACCAAATTCACACACAATTACATCTCTGATCCATTACACCAGAGACGCACTAGAATTCAGTATATAAATGCAATCCATCATAAATTATATCCAGAGTTTCCAAACACTAAACAGTCATGTAAAGGGGCATGAGCGTGTTTGTGTTTTTTATATTGTTTGCATTGATATCAATAAATTATTTTAACATTGAACAGATAGACCAAGGTTGAAGCACCAATATCATTTAGTGTGCACTGACATATATATGCAATGAAATATATCTCTAACATATGGACACATCCTGTAGTACGGCCATAGATTTATCGGCTTTCTCCAACTCACCCCATCAAAGCAACACTGTCGCACTACATATAAAAAAGCAACATCATTTTCTGTATGACACAGATATACATATACTTGAGTGATATTGCATATTGCACTGCAGTAAATGTAAATTAGCCTTGATTATCTATTGTGTGTCTTTCTGCATTGGCCTGTGGATCAGTGGGGAGTTTGGAACACAGGCATTAAATCAAGGCCAGACCATCTGATCACTCAGTTGTCTCAGTGGAATAAGCCCTGATACACCATTTCATGTTATTCACAGCTTTGTTTAGAAACGTCATTCTGAATTAAGCTCTTGCTGTATTTAATGCCCTGAATTTCTAAAAATGCTCTATTTTTGTTTTGTCATCTGGGTGCTTGCTGGCAGCAAAAAAAAGGAAATTTTTTTTGTTTGTTTAATCAGCTACCTGCTTCGTGTGAACCTTTTAAAATACTGTCAGGCTGTAATGCTGGCTTGTAAAAGCAAGAGGTTTGATGTTTTCCTGCTTACTCATACCTTCAGTCTATAAAGTGTTGGTAAAACATGAATCACATGTTGTTATATTTAACCACTTCTATCCCATACACTGCGAAAAAACTCAGCTAAAATGTTTAGTGAGTGCTTGCATATATTTCTATTACCTCTGTTAGTTGGCTCAGTGCTCAATGTGGGCCAGTATTTACTGGTTCACAATAATCACATTATTAAGAATTATTCTTGCATATTGGCAGCTTTCATAAACTTCCAATATTCTCACTGCCCCTGTTCATCAAGACAGGCTGCCTATTGCTTTCACAACACAAATACTGTTAGTCTCTTATTTGTATTAGTATTGAGTCTTGTGAATATAATATTTGACCAAGAATCTTTTTATATATGAATTCAGATATGAAGGGGCTGTCTGGCCAAGATGTTAAACCATCAATCACATTATGCATGTTGTTATGTGACTTTCAGGGGCAGGCGACAGATTTTTCATCAAATGTGATAGGAAAGCAAATATGATATCTAATTTACAGTACTTGCAACTGTCTGGCGCAAAGCAAATCTTTGAATATTTTTAAATAATTCAATTTCATGAACAGACCACTACTGAGTCAATGCAAATAATATTTTAAAAAACTGAATACATGCAGATTCTCTTTGAAGAAACAAATTCACGTGATGCTTACAATAGCAATTAAATGACATTCATTTGATATATTCATTTGATATAAAAGACTAGTAAATGCTACTGTTTTTTGTGAGCCACAAACGCTAGTAATATCTACTAGTAATTTCAGTTGTGGTGAAAATGGAAATGGGCTCAAATCTTGTATCTTCAACTTTGTGTCCATGACATTGCCATTGTGCAGTGCTATACCTGTTGAGCTACAGGAAGACAGCAGGACTGTAGTTATGGTGTATGAAATACACCAAAGTATTGATAATTGTTTAAAGGGACTCAATCTTCATCTACAGTTGCAAAGAGCTTTGCAACAATTTGTTTCGTACATGAATACACTGTATGCAGTGACCATCGTAAACCACCCCAGACACCCTGAAACTTTCAGCAGTGTCTAAAACAAGCTATCAGGAAGAGTTTCCCTAACTATGGCTGTCTGACTGTCCCAGAAGTCCAGGTAGCATTCAGAGTCTGTTTAGTACCACCACATTTTACAATACAGAGAGCAAGCCCTGTCTTAGGCTCAGACTTCAGCTGTAAGCCACTGTGGTTTCAAAAGTATGTGTGTAGGTGTGTCTGTTATATTTATAGAGCTTTCTCTGCTCTCTATTTGAGCGGTAAGCCCTGCTCTCCTCTGGTCATTTGATGAATAAATGCTTTGAGAGTCCCAAAGCTGGTGGCTCCTCTGTTTTATCAGCCAGTAGAAGCACATTAATGTCAACATCACTGAAATGTTTACAGCTGTACCAGAAATAAACAGCTCTTTGCACCACAAAAAAAGATTAACACACATATTAACAAATAAAATAAAGGTGTTAAATCAAACAATGGCCTATACAAAAGCTTAACAGATGACATTTAGCTTACAGCTTTTACTTAATATCTGACATATATCTTTAATGTCTGATAATGAAACCGGAGTGGAACTGGGCCTCAGATAATCAAAGACATGCCAAACAAATCAAACCATGTATTCCAGGGAGAAAATATTAAGAGTTGTTTTATTCACAGGCACATTCTGTACTAAATTTATTTTAGAATGTTAGTTCCAAAAAAAAGGTTGGAACTGATTGGAGTGAAGCTCCATAAATCGCTTAGCATAAAATGTTCTTATGCCGTCACCAAAATAACAGTCTTTGTTTTGTTTACTTTTATATTCCAACAGAGTTCATCAGTTCATCTGCTTTTTTCGTCTCGTCGCTGTCAGTTCACTGAAATAGTGCTCAAAGACAAACAGATATATGCATGCAAACAGTGAGAAAGCTTTGTTCAAACAAAAGACAATCTAAACTTTTTTCAAAAACGCTTGCTCACTTTTCTCTGGCACTTTTCTCTACAGATTCTAAAAAACAGTAAGTGTCCTAAAAAAAAAATGAGAATAATACAAGGTTATAAGAATTTGTTGACTTGAACATGAAAAGCATTTTGGGAAAAAACATAAATATACATAATATCAACCAATTCCCTCACATTGACTGTTTCTCTTGAGGTGCAGGGTATATAGCATAAGTGTGGGCTTTAGAAGGTGTGTTTTACATATAAATGCCTTCAAATCTAACCCACACTACACATCTACATGTCCTCCACATAGAACAACATTAATAAGTCATTTTTGCAGCTCAACAATCAATTCAAATTGTCGACCCGCAGTTAAAATAGTATTGCACTAATTGATTACCTGTTTCCCAGAATTTTGAGGATGCTCATTGCCCAGTTTATGTCATTGTTACAACAAGGTATGAAAATCCAGGGCAGTGAGACTTAAGTCGAAGCCACTGAAAGTCTTGCATCACAGTCTGATATCTGGCCTTTACCCCCACGCCGCTTCTCCATCAAAGACCAAAGCGACATTACCAATCGCTGCTGGGAAAAGGACAAGAGCCGGCCCTTGACACAACAGCAGTGCTTAATCACCATCACCCAGAGCTCCAGATCTTTGTAAAGGATTCAATCACTCTCCCTTAAAGGGGGCTGAATGATGCCTTCCTGACCCAGAGAAACCCTCTCAGTCCTGGGGTGCTTTAAACTCAAGAACCCCCTGCTACTCTGATTTTCTCTGGTGTTTAAGCTGGGAAAGCACATCGATAAAAGTGTCTCGGCACACACTTGGGCTCCTGTTGACAGTATTGATCCGGAGCACGAGGGGGGCTGTGCGGAAGGATTTTGCTATCGGATTTTAAAGGAGGCAGGTGAGGAGAGTATTGAAGGGGCTCTTGCGCTCTTCAGAAATACTAGATACAGGGCCACAGGGAGCTGCAGCAAGGCACTGTGGGTGTCAAAAATGACGGCAAGAGATAAGGAAAAAGCAAGAGTAAAGATGTCATTGGGTATAACCTCTAAAAACTGTATGCAAGTTTAAGACTGGGGACAGCTGTGTTTTAAATGGTTTCAAAGAGATTCGGCTCGTAGTGGCTGGCACAGTGCAAAAACAGAAGGCCAGTGAGTTATCTCAAAGAGTTGTGGTACAAAGGAAACTTTGAAATAAACGCAGTGTTCCTTGTGAAAATACGAAAGATCTAGGTTTATTTGAAAGTATTTCTTAACAGAACATTTCAGTGTCATCTTTTGGAAGTGGCATTAAGCAATTGCATTGAAATGGAACAAAAATTTTAAAGGAATAGTTGACAAAAATGAAACTCACTTATTTGAGTTTTTTTGTATTTTTATGTCATATGCCTTAAGAATTTAGTACATGAATCAAATTGACTACTTCTATGAAGCTTTTATATCACTGTGGTCACCATCGACTTTCATTGTATGGAATTAAGCTGTTTAGATATACAGTCCATCTCTCCAACAGAAAGTCATAGAGGTTGGTAACAACATAAAAGATATTAGACCCAAAACAAAATCCTCAGGCATAGTTTAATCTTCTTTAAGTATGAAATGTATATAAGAAATGATGAGTCAGCAAATGACACTCACTCTCATAACATTATATTTCAGCGCACACTTTCAGACAAGCCGTAACCCACAAAATGCAATAATTACAGTGATCTCTAATTTGACAAGTATTCCAATGATCAAATAAATTCCCACACAGGAGATTAAAAGTAGACGTATAATCGATTCCATCTGCACATTCCGCCGTGTGTGCTGTTTTGCCTGACACTAACAACACATCACAATGCTCCTTTTGACCTGATCTAGGATCAGTTCTCAACAAGCCAAATCTTCATCCCAGCCAAATCCATAACCATCTGAGCAGGTCTCAGATCAGTGCAAAAGGGCAACACCTACCAAACACACATCATGGTTTGTGGAATATAATAGGTTTTCTCCCCGCGATAGAGCCAGGTCACAGAAAGGACAGATGAGGGACCCTCTTCCCATTTTCCAGCTTTGTCACGGTCCCTCTCTAAACTCATGATCCTGTTTGAGTCAGGGGCTAATCCGCCTCTGCCCCAAGGACACAGAGGATTCCAGAAATCATAAACTCCACTTTCCCGCTGCACACACACTCATACTAGAACTTCCAGGCTGTGTGTTTTTGTGTGACAGTGAGTACAGTGTTAGAGAATCAGTCATTTATATCTGCTATTATTCTTTGTGACACATTGAGTCTTATGAAAACAGAAATAGACTCGCAGACAGACACAGAACAGCCGCAAAGGTCAAAATATGGCATTTATAACTTCCACACACCTGTGGCTTAAACAAAAGATGTTTCTCAAAATTCTCACAAAGTTTAACTGGTTGACAAGCTGAGGGCAAGCTAGTACAAGGTGTTCCAAAATTATTAAAAATTTCAGTTTGACATTTCATTACACAACAGAAGTAACTGAAAGAGAGTAAGTCTTTTAAAAAGCTTGTGTTAAAGTTTAAGTGTGTGAAATTTTACTTATTTATTTATTAAAACTTTCTACTGTCCTTGGTAAATATACAGAAGTAGTGGGGGCTCGTCTGAGGGGGCAGAGGAAGCTGAGCCTCCTTAAAAAAATACTCAAAAAAGATTGTAGCTAAAGCAATAAAATCAACATTTTTTTACTTTCTCATAAAATTGTTAACTTTGATGATGTTCATAAGGGTGAGCCAGGCTGAGCACAAAACAGCTCCTCCTGTCACTAAACTGACCTACTGTTTGCGACAATGAAGGAGCAGAGGAATGAGTGAATCTACAAACAGGTAGGGTCCATTCCTGTATACACTTATAAATTGTTGTATTTGTGATCGGAATGATTATAAGGTGTTGTCAGTAATCAAGTGTGAAGGAGCATAATTATCGCACAAAATGTGATAAACTGAAATATAATACTGTTTTGTTAGCATTTCTGATAAGTTTATGTTTACACACCAACCTACTCTAAAAAGTCCATCAATGTGCAGAAGCAATTTCAAATAATCCACCTGTAGGTTGATTCCCAAAAATGTGTTAACAATGTAGCCCTGACGTGTTATTGGTTCTAGTGGTGTAGAAATTACACTTTTAGATTCTAGGTTTTAGGTTCAGATCATATCACATTTACTCCATAACAAGTTTAGTACTCTCACGCTCGTTTCTCACAGCTGCAGACTGTTTACGCCTTGTAAAATATGACTGAGGTATTTTACAATGAACAAAGCAAACAAACAATATTTACAACAATCTGTCGCCATTATTCCTCAGTGTCATGTTACATGCAGTGAAAACCAAAATAGCCCCCAGTTTAATGGACCGTCCTAATTAGAAACCTCCTTTGCTCTGACCTTTATGAAATGACCAGGGAGGGACAAAACAGCGATTACATTAGTTTTTTTGTTCCTGTAATGTTTACATCTGCAGCCCAATGAAAACAGAAAAATACGATAAAGTCGTCGATTAAACCACATTTCATTATTGGCCGTGAAAAAATATGTAATTGTGTTGCAACAGATGTGAAATTAATTAATGTCTTAGGTTGTAAAGCCGCACTTTTCAAGCCTTTTCGTTTTAAGTTTGAATAAACAAATGAATATATTAATGAACACACATAAAGGTCACGCAGAGACCTCATGTTAGGACATGTTAACGCAACATCCAACTGAGACATCACACAGTGCTGGCATGACAATAAGTAAAAAGGTGTCATCAAACAAGCAAATGATAAAGACCTACAGCAAACCATGTTTATGACAGTAAAACACAATAAAGCCCCTTAAAATAACACAGAGAGCAAAGTTTTCTCAGGTGGTCCTTCTCTCCTCCTATCTGTATTTAACTCCTCCCTCATTTTCTAGTGGCTCATTGACTTTAGAGGCACAAACTCATTAAACAGCTTCCATTGCACTGACTCAGCTTCTATGATATAGGTAGTGTTTGCTTCATTACCCTTCCCTCTAATTATTGATCTTTTTTATGTTGAAGGAGCTTTTTGCACCAACACGAGCGTTAGAAAAATGAACACCTTTCCTGACGTTCGTTATAATTACAGACAGATATCTGGTTTGAAAAAAAATGCTACAATTGTTAAACGATTGAATGTCAACAGCCTTCACTCAAGGTCTTGGAAAAGCTCTTTGAAAAAGAAATCTAACCTCATCCATTGAGCTGCTCAGATCTTCTCTAAGTCCACTGTAAGTTGCTCTTTTGATTTCAGACACAGGGATAACTTTAGCCTGACCAGGTTCTGGTGATGCCTGAAGTGTGTCCCTATAGTGTGAGAATAAACCAAGGACGTTTCTTACAGTATAAGTGTGGAGCTCACAATTAGATCCATCCCTTCTGATTAACACCTTCATTATATACTTCAAAGGTCTTCTTTGTGTGAGACATCCAAGGCTTTCTGCAGTCTTGATCTCAGTGTCTTGCATGCTGATGACCTGACGTTTAATTAAAAGGTCCTTAATGAGTTTACGGATCACTGATGCTCAGTATTTACCCTATATTGCCGTGTTTGAGGGTGAGACAGCTACCGCTGAGTCTGCTGGGCAATGCTGAAGGTGACCGCAGCAAGATGTCTACAACTTCCTGTTTAAGCTGTCATCACTTTAGCTAGCAGTTATATCGGGCCCAGAGCATCCACACTTTTTTCTTTTGAAAGTGGCGTTATTACAGTCAGTGCTGAATTACAAAGCCCAAACTCAAGATGCTGTACAAAGACATTAGAGGAGACTTTGTTATTTGCTCTTATTTTAAAATACAGTATGTCATTAGATGATTCTATCTCACCCTCAGACTCTGATTGCACAGAAAATGGCAAGCGTTGGCTAAACTCACTCATTCCAATCTGACTGGCAGGCTTTACACAACCCCCAGGAGTAAGGGCACACAGGTTAGTGGCATCAAATCAAAGTTTCAAATCACAGTCTCTTCCTGTCTAAGTCTGAGGTTTTTGGCCAGAATAAACTGCAATGAGAACCAGATTTTTTGTGGCACACCATAACACAGTCTTGGTGAATGACCAAATATCCGCTACCAGTCCAAAGTTTAGGATCACTTGCCCAAAATGTTTCTCATGATCTTGGAAGTGTGTCACTCTAAAGATGTTTTCTTAAATGTTTGAAATTAGTTTTATAGACATAATAATGACAATAATGACAAAAAGCAGACAATAAGAGCCCAGCGTAGATGCAAACTCCTTCATTACTGTTTCAAACTAATCACAGGCTGATACCTCAAGAAATTATATGGTAATATGCTAAGAGAATTTTTTTTCAAATTCTAGACAACGTGAGAATACACTGAATATGCGAAAATATGACATGGTTTGATTTATTTAAAATTTTCTTTAGTCACAAAATATTTCCCATAACTACCTTTGTGTTATCTGATAGTTTTAATAGTTTAATATTATTTAAAAACGTGGAAAAAGTATTAATAATGAATAAGTGTTCCTAAACTTTTGACCTGTAGTGTAAGTAAAAATAGGCATCAAATATAAGCAGCGTATCTATTCCTGTCAGTAAAATGGAAGGATGGATGCTTTATCAGGAGATTATGCAAACACATCTTTATAGTTTGACAGGATGAAAGTGGATTTTGACGATGTCTTTCTTTCCCTCCCAAAGAGGGAACAGCATGGCATTAAAAGCTTACAATCAATGCAGCCTCCAATCCTGGAATTTTATCATAAGTTATAAACTAAAATGACTCACAGATCAATGTCACGTCACACAGTGGAAATCCGATTTACAAGATTCAATCCCTAAGTGGAGCATGTATCCAAGCTTTATGTCTGTAAGAAGCAGTACTGACGGGGAGAAAATATGTGAAATGCACAATGTGTGTGTTAATGTGTGTATAGTCTTATGTAGCCAGTTCGGTTTCTTCTGATAATTATGCTCCTGTACACAGATGAACTTCCTAGTATCTAATGATACAATATTATTACAGCTAACCATTGCTTACCCTTTTTTTGATAGTCCTCTTAGGCATTCTACTACCGTTTACTAACTTACAAATTGTTAATTAACTCTCATTCATTTGCAACTAGATGTCAACTAACTCTAAAGTAAATTGGTCTTAGCTGTGTAAGTGTGTGTACTTGTGAGGGTTTGCCTTGCAGTAGACTGGCCCTCTATTTAGAATGCTGGAATAGGCTCCAGCCCTGTGACCCTGAAGAGGACAAGTAGGTTTAGAGAATGGATGGATAAATATCAACTAACTCTGAGCGTATTAGTAAACTGTTAGGTTGGGATAAGAATTAGGTTACCATAACAAGTTAACATACTTTTGCAATGTCTTAACAAGTTTCTTTGCCATGTCTAAAGTGGACTATTTAAACCAAATGTTACCAAATCCTTAACGTATGAAACAAAACATGCAGTGTCATCTACTGACCAAGATAAACATTATAAATGAAACATTATATCCATTCCACTTACTCACATATAAGTGGAAGAACGCTGCTTATTCATTGTGCTCCAATTTGACCCTGTTCGGTCTTTCACTTGTTCAAGAATATTCTCTATAGTCTCTATTTACCTTTAACCGGGCTTATGTGCTAAAGAAATACAGAAAAGTCACCAGATTTGTTAATTAAACATTGCAGATTTAATTTTGCTTCCCTTTGGCTTTTTTATCCAAATTTTAGACAAAAGCAAGTGGTGTTGCTTTATTTCAAAATCCTAATGATGGTGAATATTGTTTCCAAATGAGAGGAACTTTTTGCTATCAGCCGTCTCTGGCATTCGTGCAATGATTAAAAATCACCTGATTGAAAAACTTCTTTCTGGTTTCATGTGCAATATGCATCAGAGAGTTTGCAAAGAGACTGTGGATGGTCCGTAAGGTCGCTGTCCAAAAAGTGTGTATATTAGCTGAACAAAGAGAATGTGTGTGCTCCTTCCTGAGCACCTTTTGCATGCTGATTGTAACCCATTGCACATCTTTTACTGAAAACGATGTCATGCTCATTACCATACGAATGAACCTTTCTCCTCTCTGTATTTATATGGGTCACTGAAGTCTTGCCAGGGTGACCAATCAAAGAAGTGTCACCTAACTGAAGTCTAGTGTCTGTGCTCATCTGAGTGAATTTGGCCTGAATTCAGTTCTAATTAAATATCTTTACCAAATTAAAAGGTTTTCTTATGCTGATTAAGTTTTTATTACACGTCCTCTACTGTATGTTGCCCCCCCCCACCACCCACTGTCCCATCTGTCTGAATGTTGATGCTGTAAGACAGGGTGGGGATTACATAGGACAGCTCCTGTTTGTGGGGATTTTAAAATTGTATCTAAAAAAAAAAAAAACTCAAATAAATTCAAAATATTACATGCTTAATAAAACACACAGAAAACAGCAGATGGGCAGTGATGGAGCCAATATCACAGGACAATGAATCATGCTTTTAAAAAAGGAAAAATGCTCTTTTTATGTATGTATGTTTTTGTGTTTTATATTTGATTAAGTACTTTAGAAATATAAATAATAATAAAGTCTGTATGTATACATATGTATTGGCAGTGTACAGAAAGGAACCTTTTTTACTCTTCGGTCTTAAAATTTATGTTGGAAGAACATATGTGTGTGTGTGTGTGTGTGTGTGTGTGTGTTTGTGTGTGTGTGTGAAAATGCTTCTATTTTAAACACAGCAAATTGTATATAACATCTTAAATCTTTAATGCATTTGAGCTGGCATGGGCTCCACAACCTATTTTAACTCTGTGTGCTTCAGCAGAGGCACAGAATCTGAGCGTTATATGAATAAATTAACAATGACATGAATTTGATGAGTGACTTAGAACCAGTACATAATTAAATATTAAATTAATTAAATATCTTCAACATTTGATATAAACTTTAACATTTTTTAAAATCCACACTTTATTTCCAGGTTTAAATAATAAAATCACAGAAGTTTAAGGTGTTCTCAGAAATTTCAACATATAACTTTTTTTATTTAAATTTTAGAATAAAAAGTACATACTCGTTTAAGGAAAAATGCTGCAACCTACTCTTACAGTATTCAACATTTGTAAACACATCTGTGTTCATTCCAAACGGTTCTTTGGTGTGACATGCATTTTAAAAAGTACAGAAATTCCATGCAGTGTTTCAATTAATATGAGGCAATAAAATAGGATACATGCATTACAAAAATTGGAAAAATGTTGTTCAAAAAAGTTGAATGAACATGGATATTTAGCCAGATTAGCAGAGTGGGCACCACATAACAAAACATTTACTTCCTATTTTCATTAGTGTCCTTTTGAACACGAACGTTGTCAAAAAAAGACAACTGCTACTTTTAAAAGCAGTTTTACATGCTGTCTAACCTTTTTTTTAACAGACTTTGCAAATACCGGTTAGTCTGTGTGTGTGTGTTGGCATTACCTTCTGTTTTAATTAGAATTTAACAGAATGCATTTAATTAAGAGATGTTTTGTCAAAGTTGTCTCACACTTGAAAAGTGAGAAGCAGCTACAAATAAAGAGACATGTGAGTAGCACAAACTCACAAAAATGCAGGAAATGAGGGAAAAGTCCAAAATTAAGAGTAATGTAGAAGTTGTGTATGTTGTGTTAACCTGTATTTAGATATACACACATAAATATGAATTTATAAACTCAAATATAAATAGACTGAAAATTGCAAAGCAGCCTCTATAAGAACTCTTAATAAAAATACCACTTATTAAAATAACACAAGGAATAAGTGATACATTTGATTTAAAAAAGCTGTTTACTGTAAGCTGTTATTACACTGTTATTGCATCATAATAATATTACTTTTAATTTTTTCAGCCTTTTTCTTTTCAACTTTTCTTTTTGCGTTTTCTTACTTTTTAGTTATTCATAAATGTACTTATTTTACTACGCTGCACTTGGGTTACATGACAATATTTAACCACAGACAGAATTGGATGATAAAGTTATTTAATATGGAATCGAATATTGTCTCCAGCTACTAAAATCATAGAGTTGCTCATCTGCTATATTACATTGCGAGTCATCTGCATGTACTTTAAATGTCACAGCCAAAGTAATAACTAAACAGCCAGAGAACAATTTATGAAACCCATTAAAGGCGAGAATACTGGAATGATGTTACAGGCTATGCAGACACAGCAGATGGCATGTAAAAGTGAACTCGAATCTAATTAAATTAAATCAAACTGAAAAAATGGGATCCACTTGCTTCAAATACCATAACATACGCAAATTTGTCTCCCATGTTCTACTCGACTTCTAATGAAATTTGCATCGATATTAGGCTATAATGTTAAATAAATGGTCCAGAGAGGTAGGCAGTTAGGAGGATAATTTGACATGTTTGTCAAATACACGTGAAATGGGAGAAGCCTTTAACATTTCATCCTTTCGCGCATTGTGATTGTGTTTAAGCTCTGTTAGGCGGGGCGTAGTGCCGTTCTTTAGTTCTTTAAGCAGTCTTGTGTTGGCACAAAACATCAATAATGATTTATGAGAGATAATTAGGTGTAGCTTACTAATGTTAATGCTATTAACCTTGTGAGTTTGATGTTCTGATGGTCTGACAAAAAAATCATGAATGTGTGTTTGCTATTTCTTATTACTCCTAAATATAAACCAGTGAGAAATAACAATCTTACATTAGATCTTTCAGGTGTTTCTCTTAGACAGGAATGATCTTGATGAAGGCCAAATGGAAAAGTCTCAGATTCTCAGATTTTTATCTTGCCCCTGTTATGAACTCGGTCAAATAAACTTGGTCATTTCTCCAGTTTCAATGGTGATCACAACAGTGTCTTAAACTGTGGTCTGATTTGCCAAAATACATTTAACATTTCAGGCGTACTTTAGCATTATCAAATTCTTACAAATTTTCTGAGCAATGCTGTATGCAGTAATTATACAACCTTACATCTCAGGAATACATTTTGTCTTCTGAACTATAAAAGAGCAACCTCAGAGCAATAACATTTTACTATTGGAAGGTTACAGCTAGAACCAAAAAGGGTTTTGCAGTCTGATGCCAATGAAACGTCCATGTGACTTTCCATATAAGACAGTTTCAAAAATAGCTTTTTCTTCAGAAATAGCCAGTTCTACAGAAAACCATGTAGATAATGATACTGTTAAGCAGTGGTTCTCAACTGGAGGGTCTCAGCTGAAAACCAGATCAGACCAGATCAGCAGAAATGTTTCACTATATAATCAAGCATAGTTAGGACAACAAAACAAATAAGCTTATAACTGTAATAAGCTGTTAACAAAAAATATTAATATTCATATTCAGTTCATATTTAGTACATAATGTAAGGGCTATGCAGTTCATGACATTTATAATTTTGAGTTTTATGTTGTCTTTTTTATGCTGAATATTTTTGGTACAGTGCACCAGTCGCCACTCTATGCCTAATGTAAGATCTGGGCAAAACCAGGCAACCAGAAACCAATATGCTGGTCTGCAGAACTTCTTTTATTAGTCTCTGAAGAACCATAAAGCCAACTCGAGAACCCTAAACAGTTGGAAATGTTTCTTGATAAGATGCTGCAACAAACCAAGCATGAACCTTTATTTTAAGCATGTTGTGTCTTTGTCTACATTGGCATTCTCATGTAATGTTTGTAAATGTACATGCTCGAGTGGTGCGTGCATATAGTGTGTATGTGTGTGTGTGTGTGCGTGCAGCAGCCAGTCCAGTGTTCGTTTTGCTCTGTTGTGACTGGCTGGGCTGTTCGTGTAGACTTTGTTTGCTGCTGTTTTGATCGCTCTGTGTTCCCTGTGGGAAAAGAGTGGAGGATAGAGAAGGAGAGTGAGGCAGAAAGAGAGAGAGAGAAATAGAGAGAAAAGCAGTGTTACCTAGCTAAGGGGAGGGGAGTTGAGGCCACTAGCATGCCAAGTGTTCCCACCAGACCCCATGCCTGCTGCCTACAGCTCACTCACCACTTAGTGCACACAACCGTGACGAGAGTGAGAGAACGCCCTGCAACTTCCATCACTTCATTCTTTGTCTCCACATCTACATCCCTCACTGATATTTGCCCTGTATCCATCTTTTGTAACATCATCGATTTCATCTCTCCATCCATCATTGCTTATCTTCTGCCTCTCTCTTCTTATTTTTTCTTTCTCATAACAGAACTGTGGTTTGGATGTGAGTTTGTCTTGCGGGCAGTATTTGAGCTGCATTTTTCCATACACTCGTGTCTGGAATAAACTCGGGTAAAAGCAGATACAGTTCAGAACAGGAAGTCTGTATCTCACGCTCTGAATCCAGACATCAGCTGAGAGAACAAATCAAGGCAGTTAATGAGGCCTTGAGCCTGATACAAGCAAAATATTTAAGCCCTGATTAGATCCTGCAAACCTTACTGATCCTCAAGAATACAGTGTTCAAAAAGTCTATGTCCATTTTATAGTTGAATTTACTATTTGTTGTTACAAATTATATAATCAATGTAAATTTTTAGTTAATGGACATGGACATGAACATGAATCTGAACGTTGTCATTTTTAAAAGTAATTTTGAAATATTAATTTTAAAGTTTTAATTTCCATTTAAAGTAAAAGTCCATTTTACTTTAAATGTAAAATATTTACTTTCCTCACTGCAAAACAATACAATGTTACAATTTTACAATATGTTTGTTTAAGTGGACTGGGCCAGCCAAAACAACATTCAGTGTGGACCCCATACAGTGAACCCCACTGTACGTACAGTATATAACACTGTTGTGTCATATCTTTGGGGATTGTGACAGTGATCCTATGTGTTATTACAATTTGTGTGGTATTTCAGCTGCAGCTGCACCTGGGCGCAGAGGGGAATTCAGTGACATCTACATTCTGAGCGCAGGTATTATTAAAACTCTACAGAACATACTCCAGCAAATGAATATTTCTAACAAACACATTTTAACAAGGCTGGGTAATTACCATATTATTGAGATGTAAAGAAAGTCACCGCCCAAGAAAATGTCAGATTAAAGTGCCTGAGGATGAAATCTCGTCCCAGGCTAATTCACGTTCTCGTCCCTTTGGAGTTCAGTGGCTTTGGTATTAAGTGGAGAGAGCTTCTGACAAAATGTTTGCAAGCGCATATTCTCACGCAAACAAATGCACATGCAAATACAAAAAGGCATTATAACGTACATTAGTACTGAAAATGGAATTAAAGTGTCTTTGAAGGGGAATTTTTGGTTCAACAACAAAACGAGAGGAACTGCGTAAAGGTCCCCTCTCCATCGGCTACTGTGTTGTCATGTCATGTTTAGTACAATTGCTGGATGATTTGAAGGCTTTTCCGTCCCTTAGAGACAAAAGCTGGTTATCTGTTGGGCCGCCTTTATAGGAGATAATAGATTGTAATTGAGCTGTCTAGTCTCTTTGGTGGTCGACCTCTCTTTAACAGTAATTATCATCTTGGCCATTTCCTTCTTCAAATGCCTTAGCTTCAAATGGTCACATTTAACCCAGTGTATCTCATACAACATCACAACATAATCTTTATCACAGCGCCATTGCGTTTATTGGTGTTACAAGACAGTATTAGACTGATAATAGACTAAAATGTAGTTTTTCCAATTATCAACTCATTGGCTGTGGAGTGGAACAGACGCTTTTCTTGGCACTTTGCTGTCAATTTGTTGAGACTTGTGGCATTTAGGAAGCCCTGGAAAACAATCCCTAGGCCAAAATCAAGACAATTAGCTCTTTTTTGAATAGACGTGTAAAGGCAAGGGACTATTTTGTAATTTTGGAGAGGAATATTTCGGTGGATTTTTTTTGGTGTGTCTTTTCATATGTTTATGTGTTCTTGGAGTTCTTAAGCTGCTTTGCTGAAGTCCCAGTGAAGGTCTTTTTGTCAGAGATGATGAGAAATGGCAGTAGACAGTAAACAGTAAAAGGCCTATCATTTAGTTCTGGGGATCACCACAGCATGGGGACAGTCACTGTAAAAATATACCATTTCCAAGACTTATGATCTTATGATCAGTCTTTTTAGATTCTGAAAAAGTGATATCCTCAGAAATTGATAGCTCATTTAGAGATCAACTGATGGATCATATTGCATTGTTTTCATAGATTAATCATTGATTTGACTTTTGTTTAGTTTGGCTTTTGTTTAGAGTCCTTATTGGACCCAAGCATTATTTGCTTTTACACAAAACTCCATGTTTTTCATTTAGGTTTTACACTGAATTGACCTTAAAAACACAAAATCTGCAAACAAAGTACACTAACAACCTAGTCTAGAATCTAAAATCAATTATTTTAATGCATTGTAATAGTAAAAAATATTTTTCTGAAATTCTCAAAAAACGTTTGTAGAACTGCAAAGTGGTGCCATATGAAAACATCCTGAAGCAGCCAGGTAGAATAGAATTAAAACAAGCAAGCCTATCTGAACTTAACACATTTAAACTAAACCAAATAATCATACACCAATCACTAAAAAGCTACATGGCTTTAATCTTTTGCATTGATTTGGGGGAAATTCTGTGAGTTCCACACAATATTTTTGAGCATGGTAAAATCTGTTCAGCCGATAGAGCTGAAAGTTGAACATTCATTAGTAACTGAGAAAAACATGTGGCCGTTATGTAAATGTTGTGATTGTTGGGCATTCTAAAGAGTGCAGTGTATAAATGCCTCTCATTGCGTGACTATGACTTCTGGCCATCTTTTCAGAACAATTAATAATACATACTGGTGATTTAACTAGTTTTGTAAAACATTTACAGCCCCTACATAATTCATCCTATGAAGTTAATGCATAATGAATAGCACTTACCTTACAAACACAGTGTTGCAGTATTCTGATTTGGATCTATTCAGAGATTAACTTACCGTTCAGTGTAATACAGCCACCACTTTTCAATCCTGGTAACTGTGAAAACACACAGCAAATGAAAACACTTTGCTGTTCCTTCATTACAAATGTTTTTGGGGCAATAAACTGGGAAACAAGTTCAACATTTTAAAGTTTATACTACTCAGTGAGAGAATTTGTTTCAGAGTTTTTTGTCTTTCTAGATGCATATGTGTCTGTGTGTTCAGGGACTATAGGATCAGACTATATTCACACTTGCAAATCCTAATTCAACAGTGACTTTTTGCTCATATGAATTTTATTAAAGATACAATGCAAAAGAAATACAACAGTGTTATTGGAACACCGGGGAGTATTGTTGCTTGTTTGATGATGGTTGAACCTGCCAGGAAAACTGAGTTTATACTTTTGTTCTTTTGAGAGATGCTTCAACAAAACAGAGACAAGGTTAGTTTTCTAACATGTAACTTCAAATGGTATGTCTCATTTAAAGATCCTTCTCACTGAATGTACGGGAAACAGACCATATGAGCTCTAACAGAGACATAAAAAAACTAAATTTTCCTCTAATACAGGCTTTTGTTCTGATCCCCATCAGTCACTGCAGATGACTGAAGACCTGTGGTGGGTTTTGTGACTGTGTGTATTATTACAAGCCTAAATCCACATTTACCTGAGGGATTACAACACAAAATGAGAGAAATGCGGATCGGATCAAAGCAGAAAGCGCTCCATAATTCCAAGAGGGTGCTTTATTAGAAATTAAATAAGAGAATTAAGAATTACTTCAAGGTTCACGGTCTGTGGCTTTCTTAATTTAAACCATGTTACTCCTTATTAGACTTCGCAATTACAATTACAGCCTGAGTTATTCGAAGGAGTATGGTGCATGAAATATGAAATGAAGGAAGCAAATTTATTCCAATTATTCATGATACGGCCGCCTGACTCTATGGCCTTTTCCCAGTGAAAAAGGTGCTTTAAATGACGGAACATTGAAACGCTGTGATCTCAAAGCAATATCTGGAAATATAAGGTGGCCAACAGAGTCTCATTTTGAGCAGGTTAATAGCTCTTTATAGAAATGGTCTGGAAACACTAAAGTTTAAAGAACCCATATGGTTGGCCTTTACTCTACCAGAATAATAAATACACCTGACAATATACTTTGGTGTTGTCTATAGAAATTCTGCGTATAGATATCTCATAGACTGGGCTGAAGTCATGGGAAATAAATCATAATGATTCTTAATACATAATGAAAATGAAATTCATGAGGAATTAAATCACAAAGGGAAATTAGCAAAACCGACGCATGTCTGAATAGAATCTGGTGATTAGCAGAAGCAGAGAGCTGAAGATGCTAAATTCAACGTATAGGCTGTTGTTTAGCAACACAATAAAAAGGTACTTCATTCAAGGCTTTAACAACGAACTCAAAGAACTAAAAAAACACATATATATATATAAAACACAGTGCATTAATCAGAGAAAGACTCCAGCAAACAAACTTTTTAACATTGCTACAAACAAACACATTTGCACCTTCATAAGCATACTCACACTCATACTGTACACAAACCCACTCGCAGTATAAGAACGCGAGGTTTCCTCACATATGTTGTGATTTCCACCTTTGTTGTTTAGTCAGACATGTGTGACAGCCAACCTCCCCAACAAACCAATTACCACCGTTAGAATCTTCTAGAACAAGCTTCTCCTCTTCACACTCAAGTAATGAGCGCGCTGACATTCCAGATTTGTTAAGCTTTATAATGGGGCAAAATCTGAAAGTGGCGACTGGAGTTCTGTCGTCTTTTCGGACAGCTCCCATCAGCTAACTCCCTGACACACACATCCACACAAACACTCAGACAGGAATAACACTTATAAAGGAAAGGACTGCTAAGCTAATGAACACTGACAGCACCCCCCAAGCTGTTTGCATTCCTGTCAAAATGCTAAGCAGTAAGTAGATGGCGGCGTCACATATGCTTTTATCTCCACCAGCATGACGGAGCTTAAGATTGAAGCACGGGGACTCCCTCACAGATTCAGTTATTGCCTAATATCATACACCTTCTACCCGCTACATTTCATTTCCTCCGATGTTATTCTAATCATATCTTGATAATAAGGTAAGTTACGAACTGTCTGGCAGTAATCATTTTCATTGAGAGATAATGAATGTTTGCTTTTTGATCAAGCTTTATTAATATTGTAATTTGTGAATATAATAATCAATGAGCTGTGTGCAGAGCAATCATTTTAATTAGCTGTCACTAAAAGATGTGACAGTATAGAGCAAAGCAACTTTTGAAGGCTCAGGGGCCACAGAGCAAGAACACCAAAACCGCATATCAGAGTATGAATCATTTTATATTACACTAACAGAACATATCTTGCTATGCTGCAGCTATAATTCAGAGAATTAAATATTTATGAATAACTGAAAAGTACAGTACTTGGATGCAAACCACAAGATAAGATTAATCATAATTATTAAAATGAACGAGTCTGGCATCAGTGAAAAAACAGCTGCTTCACATTATGACACTTATTACCCCCATAAAAACTGTCATATATTATAAATGGATGAGCCATATAGCTTATATAAACAAATACTATATTGACAAGTTAAAACACTATATTTTTTGCCAATTATAAACAACCTACAGCTACACAGTGACAACAAAGAACAGGCAAAGTGTTGTGATGCATCAAAATATAATTGCTCACTTTATAATCCACAGAGCTGTCGAAATTAGCAACACTTGTCTGTGACACTGTTAGCAGAGTAGATTCCAGCTCAGCGTTGAATCGTTAAAATTACACTACATGTATTATACAACTAGGATGGCATGAGGTTGGGTCATTTATGACAGACTTTTTTTAATGAAATATTACTTGGAACACTGATAGTAACAAAACCAAAATAAATCCTGTTACACTAGCAGTACCATGGTCATGTGTTTGATTATAAAGATGAAAATTTGAAGCCCTAATGCCCTGTAGGTTGCTTTTGGCTAAAAATGTTTGCAAAATGCAAATGTGGAGAAGTGTTTGTTGCGGGTGCGGTTGTAACACAGATGTAACACTGTTTCACTTTGGATGTTTACCTGTTTTCCTAGCGACCTAGCAATTTAGCATGCATAAAACATGTTCATTTGAAGACAAATTAATAATTAAACAGACACAGTTTGATTCCACGATAAGAAAGCACTAACATACCATTTGATCTATTTACAATAACAATATTCCTCAAATATCTTTTTAGGTATGGACTATTTGCTCCATATTTTCCACACAGAATGAAAGGATGCTACAGCAATATGAGCATACACATGGTAAATGACAGTTAGAACTTGCACACAAAAGTAAATACAGTCACAGTGTACAGTGTATCCAGTCAACCCTATTTCTGGCTTAGAACATAGGGGACGAGAGAGAAGGAGAGAGATGAAATATGAAGGCATCAACACTCAGGTGTCAAACTGCATTGTGCCCTCATAATCAGATGAGTGGCTGATGGGGTAATTGTCGCAGATCCTTTACCCTTGGCCTGCACGGTTGTTTGGCGTGACATAAACTTCCGTCAAGCTTGATAGGGCATTTAAAGTTGGAGATCTAACATTTGTCAGCACCTGCAAACGGCAAGGACTCACGGGACATGGATACACGCACGGCTTCATAATTCAAATTTTAAATGGCAAAACACAGCGCAAGAGGGATATGATGGACACGCACTCTCTCTCCTTGCCGCGGCTCGTCATATGTAGGTAGGCTCCAGACGCCGCAGCGGTGGTTCTGAAAACAAACACGGTGACAGAAGAGCGTGGCAGGGCTCGAGAGGTCCATAAATAACGGTAATTACGCGTGACGCGCTCACTGGCAGCTGACCTCGGAAGCTGGTGGCCACGGGTGCACATCCGTGACTCGCACACTAGGCAATACAGGCGATTGAGTGGAAAGCAGGCGAGATTAGACTTGGATGGAGGAGAGGAGAGAGAAAGAAAGAGAGAGAAAGCGAGGCAAGGGAGGGATATGGGGAAGGGTAATGTATGTTGTGGCTGCTGAGTGCTAAGTGCAGCTGTAAGCTTCACAGGAACATCAAAACACAATTGAGTGGCTGAGCACTGAGCCCTCAGAGTACAGCTGGAGAAGAGAGAGAGAGAGAGAGAAAAGGGTGACACATCTCACTGCATATGTTTTGAATACTTAATGAAAGTCTTTGGTTATATTGTTACAAATTTCTGGATGCATTTATCTTGCTAATTATGTAATCCATTAAAGCAAAGTGTTGATGCTCCTGGTCTTTCAGTCCAAACATTTTTAATAATTTGTAAAGATGAATAATATACGTTTCTACTCACGTCTGCTGACAGGAGCCTTTAACTTTTAGGGGCACACATAAAAAATCTCTATATAGTCTATTGCTCCTCCTTGTGTATTTCCCTTAAAATAGAAAAGTGAAGAAATGAATAAATAAAGTGACCTTTGCATAGTAAAGTGCAATCATAAGCTCTTAAAATGACTATAGAGGTTATCTGAGTCTTTTTAGGTTGTATAAAGACTTCACCATAGTCCAACAGGGAAGTGCTGTCAAAATTCACGGACGCTTAAAAAAAAGCTCAAGTTTTGCCTCGGCTGTGAGACTTTTAGACTTCCAGTATATTATAAACCCATGAGTGAGTTATATAACAACTGCAGTAATCCCTCGCTTTCTATCTAACCATCTAGCTATCTCGCAACTTCATACTCAAGGTTTTCTGTCCTTGTGAACTTCACTGCCTCAGATTGTGTGAGAAAATTTTATTTCAGGAGTGTGCTGAGGAAAACAGCATACTGTTTTATTCAATCTGGCCACCCACTGTTTCCTTTCGACAGCAGCTTGTCATGTTTCCCAACTGTTCAGCTTCAACCCCTTTGATGAATTGCCATCGTCTGTTTGCTAATTAGCAGACTTCCCTGCCATTCACCTGAGTGGAAAACAGATCTATCACAAAACTGGAGAATGTTTGAAACGTCGAGACTCAGGAACCACTTTATCCTAAACAGCCACAAGGCTAAACAGAGCTCACCTACAGCTCACCTACACCTACAGCATTGGTGATAATTGAATCTGTGGTTTGAAGGGTGGTTGAGGTCATGCAGGTGAACTGATTGTGAATTGACAGGTTATCATGGGCATTGTTACGCTGTGTGAGTCATTGCCTGGTCGGTATCATGTCATACTGTTGCTTCCTTTAGGGTGCACGTCTTATACAATAAGCAAGAAAAGGATTTATTGGATCCTATGATAGAGGTGCCATGCTGTCATGCATTAGAATCTTTTGGTCAGAGGACATGTATGTTTCATATTCGTTATGCTGTTGGTAGAGAATTGTGTACAAGCAGGTGTGTCACGCACCTGTTGTTTTTAAGATGGGAGAAGATTTAGTTTAATGTGGCTTAATGTAGACTCAGATTAGTTTTTCAAAAAAAAAGGAAAGTGTACCTTGTAACTTGATAGCCAGTTTTTTGATGCATGTTAAAAAGGAGCTTTTCAATCTACTGGAACAAGCCTTAGAAGTTTGGAGCAACGTGGGGGGGAGTTATGACAGAATTTAAAGGGATCATGGCATGAGGAATCAAATTTCACCTGATCTTTCGACATATAAGAGGTCTTGGTATCATTAATATGTCCTGCAATTTTCATATCTTAAATCATTCTTTTAATCAAAAACAAAAGCATTTAATGAATGTGAAATGGCTAAATATCTGATGTTACAGATTACCATTAACACATTACCAAGTGTTTCATATGTCCTTTCTCCAATGGATTTAGATTTGTAAGTCAGAAAATGTCTTTTAAAGTGCATTTAGTGAGTTAAGTGGTAGCAGTAGCTGGATTATATGGTGCACTGTATGCTTTCTTAAGACTGATAAAACCATTTAGCTGACGGATTTGCCTTTTCTACACTTTCCTCACAGCAGTTAAGATTGGCTCCTTAGGCAAGTGAGAAAGTATGTCTAGTAGTTTTTACGAAATTGACATGTTTTCATTAATACTCCCTCCCCTAGCTCAGAGATTACAAATTGAGCCATCATTCTCTGAAAGAGGCAGAAAGAGAGAGCGAGAGAGATAGGAAAAGGAACAAAAGAAGTAGAGAGATATTGGAGAGCTTTTATGTTAGCGCTTAGCCCCCTTAGCGCTTTAGCTCCTGAGACCTTGCTCACTTTTCCCTGGAGGTCTCAGCTCATTTTAATAATGCTCTCTTGATGTACTAAGCGTTTGTGTCACGGAAGGTTAAAAACCGAGGCCCCTCAACAGCTTGTGTAGTCATGCTTTTTTTTTATTTCTGCTCTTCAGCCTCCTACTTGCTATAATTTGGACGGTGGCTTTTCTACTCAGAAGCAAGTGAGGAGAAATTGGTCTCATTAAGATGCAGGTAATTCAGGTAATGTGGGTAATGTTCCCTCATTTACAAGTGTACTGAAATCCCGCATGGCTGTGTGTATCTCGAAACAGCGGAAGATGATTTCCACCACAAATCTCTCCCACCGCAAGCACATGGTATAAAACACATTAATAAATAAAAAGCTCTGATAGTTAACTGGTTGTGGTTTCGACAACACAATTTAATTCTAAGCATCAATAAAAGAGATGTGGTGCCGCAGCTGATGACATGTAGCTGTGGTGTTCCTTTGGATGCAGGTTTAAGTCTGGGTCTGTGTTAATTCACATTTAATAAACTCTAAACTTAATTAACTCTACTTAATAAACAAATACTTTAAACAGAATTTGATTTGGAGATGCAGGATCGAGAATGGTGGCATCAAAAGACCATCAATAAAACCACAGAAAGAACATGTAAATACACCAGAATCTACATTTTCCACAGTAGAGTCGGTATCTACTGTGCCAATGATGTATTTATCACAGGCACTCTTTAGCGCAAAACAGCCCACGTCACAGCCACAATTAGCTCTCTCCTGCAACATTCCCCTGATCCTTTACCGACGCTGCCATTTTAATTCGCTGGCTCAACACCCACACAGCCACACGACTAACCCCTGAGAGACCGACACCAAGTCTGAGTGTGTGCATGTGTGGTGTCGTGCTTTATGAGGATATCAAGCATAGCTACTGTGAATGCTTTAAAGAGAAGAGGAACAGCCGGGAGGGACCAGTGTCTCTGCTCTCTGAGAATGAGAAGAGAGATCAAAGAGAGAGTGGGGGAACGGAGTGAGAGAGGGAGAGAGAATGGGAGGGAAAATAAAAGAGAAAGAGGAAGAGAGTTCCACTCTGAAAACTGAAGGTAGAAGTCTTTGATCCTCCAAAACAGTGACCTTTGCATGAACCAGCAGTTTCCTCCCATGGAGACCCTGCCAATATGGCATAGCTCTGATTAAAACACAACTTCATTTGAAGTTGGATGAGCTTTTGATAGGCCTTTATGAGTAAAATAAGGCATGAAAAACTGGTTATTTTACGCAGACTGGATAATCCTAATTAAAGATAATATACCATTAAAAATTAATTTGCTTCAGATGGATGAGCCATTCATACTTAAAAGGTCTGTCTTCATGCCTTTAAATAAAAAAATTGTCTGATGTGTTAGGCACATAAAACAGGCCGGAAAATCAGGTGGACATGGTGTGGTCTTAGGAACCACCTCTGCAAAGTCACCAGTGTGATGAACATTATCCGTTGATACTGAGCTACATCGTCTGCAGTCTTTTGTCAGTTGTAATGTGAACTCTCAGAGACATCCCACATAAAGCCCCACTTGCATTCAGTTCTTTCCAAACTTTCTTGAATAGCGTGAGCAAGGACCAAACAATAAGGAGATGTATAGTTTCAAAGTGGCCAAAGACTGGCCTGTTTGACGCAGTCATGGAACTTTCTCTTTTCATAAAACAAGCGAACAGCGCAACACCCCACCCACCACCCCAATGTCTTTTCTCTCTCCTTTCCCTATGGGTATTTCATCGAATATTTATGTCCTCTTTTCTCTACAGAAGTGTCATTCTAACTTTAACAGGCTTTGAAGCCAGAGAGTTTGACACCACTGAATGTTGTAAAACTAAAATAAAAAGCATCGAGCTGTTTCCTCATCTACAATAGCTTCATAGTAAGCCAACTACAGATGCTATTATCGACCTATAGACATATAGTATCATTAAAGCTAGAAAACTGTATAAGCACACAATTAGAAAGACCAATGGACAGTTTTTAAATGTCAACAAGTCATTTTCATAAACAATTTTGTTAAACTATTATTTGAGCAACGTTACCTCAGCAAGAATGCCATTATACGAAATATCAGCACGGCACGACATGGCCGTAATCACGAAGCCCCATGTGAGTGTGATATTGTATTTGTACAACACATGGTTTATTTTACAGTGTCTTTGTTACATATGTTACATGTACATACTATAATAAAAAAAAAAGATTATGAATAATTACATGCATCGAACCCAAACCCCAGTATCTATCCCTAACCCCATAGCAAGTATATGTTGTACTCAGTACTTAAATGTATAAATACACTGTAACAAAGACTGTAAGATAAAGTTTAACCCAACAACAGATGTATGAGTTTACTTGCCCATCTAATTTTGGTAAAAATAATGGGAAGCAAATTTGGCTTGCTGTCCTTGAAGAAATGGTTCAGTCCCAAGAGTCAGCTCAAGCTTCAAGCTAACCAAGAGTATAGAATTGGATTAAATGAGGTAAATTAGAATAGAGGAGGAGTTGGAGTGGAGGAGGGATGCTGTAAGAATTGTCACTGGAGATAATATGTACATAATATGCCTTTGTAGAACAGTGTTAAATATCCACACTCCTGGAGCGTGGATTTTGCAATCAGATTTAAATACCAAACTAACTGTTGTATAAATAGTTTATACTGTGTATCTTGTAATACAATCTCACTACTAACAGCCCTACAGGGAAAGTTTCAGAATTTTTAAGAAGACTTTTATGAAAGAGAGAGATTGAGTTTTCTCAAGGTAATTCAAAACTAGCTCCAGATTAACACATAATTTACGTACGTGTGGCTGGTAGAAAGTCCTCAACTCTATAACAAACCAATCACTTTGAAATTGATTCCAGAATTGACTGGTCAAAGCCAGATACAGTGTCCATGGGAGAACTGATATTATCTTTCACTTGATCAGCTATAGCTCTCCATATTCTCGGAGATGAAGGAATGATTAGGTTGTCCAATGCGTGTCATTTTTGACAGTGATGGATCAGAGGCAGAGTGCAGCCTTTGATGAAATACAGAAATGGCCTGGGATCCCAGAGCCAAAGGCAGGCCAAACACAGATTGCACCTTGGTTGACCATCACTGTAACTCATTTTTCATCAGATCATCTACCTCAAGCCCATATCATTCACTAAACTCTTATTCCCCAAATAGACTTGCCACAGATAGAATACAGTTTAAAAAAATAATGAAGTTCTTTTTTTTAAATTTTGCCCTGTTTTCTCACATCCATGGACTCATCCATGGATTCTGGATAGTGTCACCTCCTGCGCAGGATCATATGACCTCAGATAACCATCCCGGAGAAGATCATAAAATGTATGCCTATTTTATTTGGGCTATTTTAGATTTATCTCCTGTTTCTAGCAGTTCATCAGAAAGGTAATTCAGCACTGGAACATGTAATATGGAAAATGTATGAAGCTCTTTGAATTTCACTATTTTTTAACTGAACATCTTACTGTAGAGGGAAGAAGATTAAAATTTGATTCAAGAGATTTAAATGCAATTTTAAACCAGATTTCCATGCATTCTCCACCATACACAGGGGCCTTGATTGTTCAATCAAATGTTCTGAAATTACTCAATTTGTGATTTATGTTTTTCCTGTCTCCTATATACAGCAAAGTCAATTGTGTTCATCCCCCCAAATGAAACAAGAATCTGTGACTCTGTGTAATATTTTCTCTTCAGTCTACGAAAATAAGTGTTTTGTCTTCTTATAGCACTATAATGAATGTCTTGCCTGAAGCAAGTGTTTTTTCCTTGTCTTTCAATGGACAGGGGCATAGGATGAGGAATCCGTCCTTCCTCACACATGACTCACTGACAGTTTCCCAGAAACAAAAGACAGCCTGATCCAAAAGATGTCTCAACACCAGGAACCTCTAACACAGACCACAATTTTCACAAGCAGTCACAGTAAATCAAAGAAGAATGAAATCTGAGCAGTGGCTTATACTAAATTAGCATGAGCACAATGATTGTTATGGTTACAGTCACTTTTGCTTTCTTCACACCTCCTAATCTGACAAGTATAGAAATTGTTTTCTAAAACATATTCTGCTGTTCACTGAAATGTTAGACAATGAATCACATTCTTGGCACATCAAGTCAATTAGATCTCTAAAGGGAGCAGAGATTCAGTGATAATACAATACAAATAGTGAGGCATACATTTAAAATGATATGCATGTGAGCATTGCACTAATTTGTTTGATTATTTGTTTATTTACCTATAAGTATTTGTCACTATTTAAGTCTTGAGTGTTTTAAACTGGTTTGAGTTTAAATGCCTATTAGCCTGTTTCTGTTATTGTTATATTTAATGAAAACAATTAAATACAAATATGAAGAAAAAGAAACAGAATCGGTTGGGTAATAATTCAACAAAAGATCATAAATGTCCACATTGAAATTAAATGAGAAAAATGGAAAATTACTACTGTTATAGGGAAGACAGACAGTTATACAGTCATTAGGAGTGAAATGAATTCTTTCAGGGTCTTTGGTCAAATCTTTGTCCATCACATAAAATATCACACAATATTTTTATGTCTGCCGAGCTTATTTAAACTTGCCCTGGACAACCCTCGGCAGCCTCTAGAAGCATATGTAACTGACACATGATTTATAATTGGCTGAACATCACTTCCAGTAGAGCTGCTATTTGCATATTTCCACACACTCCTGTCAAAGAGTTTTCTGTGTCTCAACATATTTAGCAGCCTGTGTTGTAGACAACTTGAAGTGTTGCTGCAGCTTTAAATATCACACATTCAGCTGGAGTGAGATAAATCCCCTGAGAGTGTTCGGCCAAATCTGTTTTCACCGCAACAGAGCTTTACTTCGACAATCATTTCAACAACCAACAACAGCTTATCAAGATTACCTATATTACACACGATGGCCGGTTATTCTTATCACCAGCGAAACTCTCACTTGAACAAAGAACAATTTTAAAAATCGAGTCAAGTCAAGGGGTTTATTGTCATTTCTTTCCTGTAATAGAGGGGAAGAAATGAAATACTGTGTCTGCTGAGCCACAGGCAGAAACACTGAACATATACCATATTTACAAGGTCAACACTTAACACAGAGGGCCAGTAGACACATGCAATAAGTGCAACATCTCACAGACATAATAAATACAGACACTTGCATTTAGGGACTACGTATAAATAAGACAGGTATGTGGGTGTGCGGTACAACATTGTCCTTATCTGCAAGTTGATATTGCAGATAATGAGAACCGATGATGCTTATCTGCAAAGTATTGCAGTGAGGTATTGATTTTACATTGTGCAGAATAAACTGATTAACAGCAGATTATTCTGTCTAGTACAAATTAACTGTGGCAACAGAAATATGTATACTGTATAGGGCAGATGAGGCAAGTCCTTCTACCTTTTATTTTCCCTTTGACCACAGATGGCACTAACTCTCATTTCATCTAAACATCAAAACTTATAAAATGTATTTAACCAGAAGTGCATTTTTT